>SJXQ01013151.1:0-36221 GCA_006408695.1 Aepyceros melampus | reverse complement strand
ACTCCTTTTCCTATTTGGAACCAGTCTGTTGTTCCATGTCCAGTTCTAACTGTTGCTTCCTGACCTGCATACAGATTTCTCAAGAGGCAGGTCAGGTGGTCTGGTATTCCCATCTCTTTCAGAATTTTCCACAGTTTACTGTGATCCACACAGTCAAAGGCTTTGGCATAGTCCATAAAGCAGAAATAGATGTTTTTCTGGAACTCTCTTGCTTTTTCCATGATCCAGCAGATGTTGGCAATTTGATCTCTGGTTCCTCTGCCTTTTCTAAAACCAGCTTGAACATCAGGGAGTTCACGGTTCACATATTGCTTAAGTCTGGCTTGGAGAATTTTGAGCATTACTTTACTAACATGTGAGATGAGTGCAATTGTGCGGTAGTCACGCCCAAATTGCTGTGTACTCATCATAAGGCCTTGTGGTAGTCTTCCTGCCTGACAAACTGAGACATTTTCCTGCACACCTGGGAGCAGTCCCGCGCCAGGCTCAGCAAACGTGGAACAACTGTCACCACTACTCTGAAAATAAGGCCGCTACTGTGGGGGACTTTCAGCCAATACTGTCGAGAGCAGCTGCTCTTTTTACATACTGAGGGCCCCTTACTCACTTCTGTTAAGTGAGTAAAGGGAGTAAAAGGGAGTAAAACTCCCTTTTCTTTGGGAAAGTGGCCTGCCTTGATTGGCGTGTTCTGATAAAGCTAGTGAAACTGCCAGTGTAAAACCTTCCTGGAGGTAGCCATAATCATTTATTGCCTTCAGTTGCCCCACTCCATCCTCCATTACTTACATTTGAATAATCTTAAGCATGAACACAGGATCTACACTAGGCCTGTCAGAGTCTATTGTGTGGATTTGCTAAAATTTACCAACCAGGCTCATACTTATTACACTGATGACCATTTAGCTTCTTTCTGGTTTGATGATTTGTTTTCTCAAAACTCCCCCAAATACACATGTAAAATGTATATCGATATTATCAATGGTATAAATATAAAACACACACATATATTTTAAAGTTAAATTCTAGGTCAAAATATATATTTAAAATGTAAAGTGTAATATTGCCAAATGGTCCTCCAAAAAGTTTTATACGAATGTATAATGTTTAGCTGTGATTAATTGCATCTGCTTGCCCCTCATCAACCTTTGTATTTCAAACTTGTCAGTGTATACCAATATGAGAGCACCAAAATGTGATGCTATTTTAATTGTTTTCTATTAATGATAAAAGCCTATGTTCACCTTGGGAACTCCCTGGCAGTCTAGTGAATTGAACCCCTCACAGGTCAGGGTTCAATCCGTGGTCAAGGAAGCCAAAAGCAAAGAACAACAAAAATACATATTTTTATATAGATTTAAAACAATTTTTATTTCTTTTTTCCTATGACTTAGGGCTGAAGTTCTCAAAAACAAGATATTAATTACATCAAAAAGTTACTTATTATATTATTGATGTTTACTTTTTAAAATTATTTATTTAGTTAGCTGTAGTTCCCTGACCAGGGATTGAACCCAGGCCCCCTGCATTGTGAGTGAGGAGTCTTAGCCACTGGACCACCAGGGAATTTCCCTGTTGTTTACTTTTACCAACAAAAAAATGTCACTCACCATCTGGTTCTACAGGAATGAAGTCCTTAGCCACTGAAGTTGCTGACCTTTGACACACCCTGAAAGGAGTTCAGGGTGAAGATCAAGAATGAGGCACTCTATGCTCGGGAAAACTGGCAGAACAGACCTTCTCATAGTAAGCTATTTTCTGGAGAAGATTTTATGACCCAAATTTCTCGCATGTTCTCATGTCTAGAAAAGCTCTAAAATCATTAAAGGAGACATCAGCTCCTCCTGACTAGCAGCAACCTTCCACTTGGATGTTTACCCGATTGCATGTACTTTGCCAAAATCACATATACACTGATCTCTCCCTTACTTCTTCCTAGTGGTTCATCAGAACTCTCTGAGAGACTGTCTCTTGGGCTATCGTCTTCAATAAGTTCCCAAACAGAACTGAACTCACAGCTCTCACCTTGTGCTTTCTTTATTTTTTTGTTGACACTATCAATTTTTATTCCTTTGCTGGTATCCTGTTTTTCCATTTGGAAGCTTGTGGAGTTTTCCTCTGTTTTTGGAGTTCAGAATTTTCACCATATATGTTTTTCTATTAATCTTATTCAACATTTATTAGGTCTTTTTGAACAAAGTTTAGAATTTTTCATGAATTTAGGGAAATTTTGTTTTATAATACATTTGATTTTTCCTTTCTTTCTCTCGTCTTCATTAACTCCATTAACTGGAAATCCAGTTGTTTACTGGATTTATCTCTTTAGCCTTCTTGATACTGAAAGTAGGGTCTGGGTGCTCGCTGCTTGAAAGCCAGTAAAGAAGCCAGATTGGTGAAAAGAAAAATTTGCTTTCTTTCAGACAACCAGGGTAGTGGTCAGGGAAGAGACACATGTCTGTCCAAAGGCCGACTCCACCTATCCTCACCAATTAGGGGACAAGAGCTTTTATAGATGGAGGGGCTACAGGCAGAAACAGCACAGTCAAGCTCAGTCACCTTAAAATTGGTCATTGGTGGTCTGACCAGAGTCATCTTGATTATTTTAAGTACAGTTAATCTTCAGTTACAGGGTCAGTTTGTTTCCATTTCTTTGAGGTCGATTCTTGGAACTGTGGCAGCTTATATCGTGGCTACAGACTGGTCATATGTAGTTAACATCTCACTTGGTGGAGGTTTCAGTATCCACAAGATAGCTCAAGGGATATGGCTCAGAATATTATCTATATCCCCTGAGAAAGAACTAAAATAAAGGTCCTTCATCTTTTTTATTGACCAAACTAGTATTGCTTTGTCCTGTCTGACTGCTTTTCTTTGCTTTTGCATTTTCTCACTTCTCTGATTAAATTTATTCTTTGGCTAAAGTTTTTCCACAGACAAAAGGCAAGCGGAGGACATGCATGGGGGTGGGGGTGGCAAGGACCATAGGGTCCTGATCCATTTCATTCTCCCACGATGTTCCCTTTTCTTTTTGCTTTATGTTACTAGAAACTTCTGAACTAGGTCTATCCAAACAAATGGGAATTACATAATCAAAATCTGTGCACTTTGCCAGGGATTAGGGAGAGGGAGGAATGAATAAGGGGAGCACAGATGATGCTTAGTAGAGTGAAACTACTCTGTATGATACTGTAATGATAGTTATATGTCACTATGTTTTTGTCCAAACCCATAGAATGTGTGACACCAACATGAACTATGAACTGTGGGTGATACTGCTGTGTCACAAATGTACCACTCTGTGGGCGATGTTGATTATGGGGGAGACTATGCATGTGTGGGGCAAGGGGCATGTAGGAAATGTATTTGTGTTCTGCTCAACTTAGCTGTGAAAAAATAAGCCTATTTAAAAAAAAAACTGTGCATTTCAAAATGATATAAACTTATCTCATTAGGAAAATGACTATAAAAAGCTATTTGCATGGGGATTGGGAAGGATGAAGGTTTGATAAATTAAGAATGGTTGATTACCAATAACTACTGATGTTTGGTAATACTGAAATTCATTATACCATTCTGTTTATTTCATACATGTTCCAGATTCTATGTAATGAAAAGTAAGAAAAACAAACAAAAAATTGGTTAACTAATGTTCTGCTCCAAAATCACTGCAGACAGTGAGGACAGCCATGCTGTTCAAAGACGCTGCTTGGAAAAAAAGCTGACGGACCCAGACAGTGTATTGAAAATCACTTTGCCAACAAAGGTCTACCTAATCAAAGCTATGGTTTTTCCAGTAGTCATTTAAGATGTGAGAGTTGATCATAAAGAAGGCTGAGCACTGAAGAACTGATGCTTTTGAACTATGGTGCTGGAAAAGACTCTTAAGAAATCCCTGGACTGCCAGGAGATTCAAACCAGTCAGTCCTAAAGGAAGTCAACCCTGAATATTCATTCGAAGGATTGGTGCTGAAGCCCCAATACTTTGGCCACTACATGCAAAGAGCCAACTCATTGGAAAAGATTCTGGTGCTGGGAAAGATTGAGGGCAGGAGGAGAAGCAGGCGACAGAGGATGAAATGGTTGGGTGGCATACTGACTTAATCGACATGAGTTTGAGCAAACTCTGGGAATTAGTGAAGGACAGGGAAGCCTGGCGTGCTGTGGTCCAGGGGTCTCAAAGGGTGGGACACGACTGAACAACTGAGCAACAAGTGTTCTACTATTTGACCTGTCTCAGAAAACAAAAGAAACTGAGAGCTTTACTGGAAGGGTATTGATGGCCTTGCAGAATCAGTGGAAGACTGGGAAACCGACCTTAGGAAAAACACAGAAACCGCTGCAGTCTTGACAGCAGGAGTTTTAGCTATGGATTTTCAGGAACTTTTCAAGAAACTGCTCCACTCCCAGGCCTTTGGTCTTTGAGCTTAAAATTTTTCCTGGGTTCTATTAAGAAAATTAATACCGCCATCTAGTGGTCTCTTCCTAAAACTGTGTGTGGTTGCAGATATCTTAACTTTTCATTCACATGATAGTGAACTGTATCTTCCTCAGAATTTTTAATTGCTTTTTTTTTTTTTTTTTGGCGGGGGCTGGGAGGAGTAAAATTTTAGTGGACAGTTCTATGAGTTTTGACAAATATGAGCCATTTTCCACAAATAGTTGTAATAACTACAGTTCAGTTCAGTTCAGTCGCTCAGTCGTGTCTGACTCTGCGACCCCATGAATCGCAGCACGCCAGGCCTCCCTGTCCGTCACCAACTCCCGGAGCTCACTCAGACTCACGTCCATCGAGTCAGTGATGCCATCCAGCCATCTCATCCTCTGTTGTCCCCTTCTCCTCCTGCCCCCAATCCCCCATCAGAGTCTTTTCCAATGAGTCAACTCTTCGCATGAGGTGGCCAAAGTACTGGAGCTTCACCTTTAGCATCATTCTTTCCAAAGAAATCCCAGGGCTGATCTCCTTCAGAATGGACTGGTTGGATCTCCTTGCAGTCCAAGGGACTCTCAAGCGTCTTCTCCAACACCACAGTTCAAAAGCATCCACCATCAAAATATGGAATAGTTTTATCACCCTGAAAACTTCTCTGGGCTCATTTGAAATCAGCCTGCCCACCAGCCCCCAGCCCCTGAAAAACCTTGATGTGTTTGTTTGTTTGTTTTTAATAATTTTATTTATTTATTTTGGGGCTTCCCTGTGGCTCAGTGGTAAAGAATCTGCCTAACAATGCAGGGGACACGAGTTCGATCCCTGATCCTGGACGATCCCACATGCAGTGAAGCAACTAAGCCCATGAGCCTGGCCTGTTGAACATGTGCTGGACAGCCCACGTGCCTCAACTAGTGATGCTCACAAGCCTAGAGCGGTGCTCCACAACAAGAGAAGTCACCACAATGAAAAGCCAGTGCATCACAGCTAGAGAGTATCCCTCACTCTCCACAACTAGAGTAAGTCCACAGAGCGATGAAGACTCAGCATAGCCATACATAAATAAATATTTTTTAATGTATTTATTTATTTTTGGCTGCACTGGGTCTTCATTGCTGTACAGGCTTTTCTCTAGTTGTAGCGAGTGGGGGCTACTCTCTAGCTGTGGTGGGCAGGCTTCTTATTGTGATGGTTTCTCTTGTTGTAGAGCATGGACTCTAGAGCACATGGGTTTCAGTAGTTGTGGCTCCTGGTCCCTAGAGCACAAGCTCAATAGTTGTGGTGCTTAGTTGCTCAGAGACATGTGAGATCTTCCTGATCAGGGATGGAACTCACATCTCCTAATTCAGCAGGAGGATTCTTTACCACTGAGCCACCAGGGAAGATCCCCTGATACGTTTTTAATCCCTATAGTTTCACTTTTCCAAAATGTCAATTAAATGGAATCATACAATATGTAGCCTTTAAGTCTGACTTCTTTCAGTCCACATAATGCATTGGGATTCATCCATGTTGTTGCCTGTATTGGTCGTTCCTTCCTGTGTACCTCCCCCCAGCCCCGCTTTTTTTTTTTTCTTGAGTAACATTTCATTGTGTGAATGTACCAGCATGTGTTTATCCATTCACTAGTTCAAGAACATTTGGATTATTTTCAGATTTTGGTGATAAAAGTCACTATAAACCCTTGCATACAGGTTCTTATGTAAATAAGTTTTCATTTCTTGTGGGCAATTACCTGGGATAGGATTGCTGAGTTGTATGCTATGTGTATGGGCTTCCCTGGTGGCTCAGATCGTAAAGAATACACCTATAATGCGGAAGAACTGGGTTCAATTCCTGGGTTGGGAAGATCCCCTGCAGGAGGGCATGGCAACTCACTCCAGTATTCTTGCCTGGAGAATCCCCATGGATAGTGGAGCCTGGCAGGCTGCAGTCCATGAGGTTGCAAAGAGTTGGACCCGACTGAGCGACTAAGCATAGCACAGCATGCTATGTGTATGTTTAAATTGAAAAGATACTGCCAATGTTTTTAAAGTAGTTGTGTCATTTTGCACTGTCAGAAACATTTTTTCTCTGCTTATTACCTTCTACCTATTTATCTAGTATTGCCATACTTTACTTAAAATTTTTTCTTCTCTCATTTTATGGAATTTCAGAAGGCTGGGAAAATGACACCAAAATATTTAAAATAGCATATCATGTTTATTAACTATCTGTACTGCCTATTTTGGGGTTCCCAAGTGGCTCAGTAGTAAAGAATCCATGTGTCAATGCAGGAGATGCTGGTTCGATCCCTGGATCAGGAAGATCCCCTGGTGAAGGAAATGGCTACCCCCTCCAGTATTCTTGCCTGGAAAAGCCCATGGACAGACAAGCCTGGTGGGCTACAATCCATGGGGTTGCAAAAGAGTTGCACACGACTTAGCAAGTAAAAACAACAACAACTGCCTATTTTGTGCATTTTGTCTGCACCCTTCTCACTCGGGTCTTGGTAATTTTTATTTTATTTTTTATAATGTGCTGCATATATTTTAGAAATTAACATACCTGTTCTTCTGTTAAAATTTTCCTACTTGTAGTCATGCTCTAATGTACATGGTTTTAAAAATTAGGACAGAGAATATAGTGAAAGTGAAAGTGCTAGCCACTCAGTCGTGTCTGATTCTTTATGACCCCAAGGACTGTAACCAGTCAGGCTCTTCTGTCCAAGGATTTATCCAGGCAAGAATACGGCGTGGGTTGCCATTCCCTTCTCCAGGGGATTTTTCCAAGCCAGGATTTGAACCCAGGTCCCCCACATTGCAGGCAGAGTCTTTATTAGTTGGGTACCCACAATTTGCTAGGCAGTGGAAGTGATGAAATTCCAGCTGAGCTATTTCAAATCCAGAAAGATGATGCTGTGAAAGTGCTGCACTCAATATGCTAACAAATTTGGAAACCTCAGCAAAGGCCACAGGACCAGGAAAGTTTAGCTTTCATTCCAATCCCAAAGAAGGGCAATGTTCAAACAGTGTTCAAACTACTGCACAATTACACTCATTTCACATGCCAGCAAGGTAGAAGAACTGATGCTTTTGAACTGTGGTGTTGGAGAAGACTCTTGAGAGTCTCTTGGACTACAAGGAGACCCAACCAGTCAATCCTAAAGGAAATCAGTCCTGAATATTCATTGGAAGGATTAATGCTGAAGCTGAAACTCCAATATTTTGGCCACCTGATGCAAAGAACTGACTCATTGGAAAAGATTCTAGTGCTAAGAAAGATTGAGGGCGGGAGGAGAAGGGGACGACAGAATGAGATGGTTGGATGGCATCACTAACTGGATGGATATGATTTTGAGTAAGCTCCGGGAGTTGGTGATGGACAGGGACCTGGCATGCTACAGTCCATGGGGTCGCAAAGAGTTGGACATGACTGAGCTACTGAACTGAACTAAATGTATCACAATGAGCATATAATGAGGCTCAAGCTCCATTGGAAGTCAAATGTGCCATCTTGGACCTAGTTGGTTTTGTCATGACTAGGTTTTGTCATGTCCTATGGCTGTATCATTCTTCTAAAGGTTGTGCCCTGCCCTTTTCTGTCCTGTTTCAGATTCAAGCTCTGAATGTAGACCTTGTTACTAGGAAAATGTTGGAATTTAAAAACAGCAAGCTCTTGGTTACAAATTAAGCGCATAATATATGTGAAACTGAGATCCCTTAAAACCAAGTTCCCATGTCAAATTTATCATTAACCTCTCTACCCAAAACTGATTCCCTTTCTTGTCCCACTCTTGATCCCCCTCAAGATTGAGGAGTATTAAAGAAAAGGGGGGGATTGAAACTGAGCAGGATCCTGGGGGCCCTCCCAAGTATAGTACAAAGTCCCTTCATGTCCCCAGTTCTTTTTTGTAGGAAAAAAATAAAAAGGCTTTGTCCTCCTAGGCCTTCCCCGAATTCCAAAGAGCAGACTGGAGCAGTTACTAATTAAGGAAGTGAAGGAAACAAAGGATAAGCAGTCAAGAAACAATGTTTAGCGATAAAACTGTCTTACTTAACAATCTGACACATATTTTCCGTTGTTCTGCAGGATCTAAGACCCCTACCAAGGCAGAGGATTGTGATTACCTTTTGAGCACAAGAACTAGACCCCAGACTCGTGGAACCAGAAAGTTGATGATCCAGTTTCCTGAAAACACGTGTTACCACCAACCAATCAGAAGAAAGTCATGTACCCTGCAGCTCTCACCCTAAATGTTGCCTTTAATATTTTCCCTGAAAGCCATAGGTTCTTTGCGGATGGTGGTGGTGGTTTAGTCCCTAAGTGGTGTCCGACTCTTGGTGACCCCATGGACTATAGCCTGCCAGGATTCTCTGTCCATAGGATTTTCCAGCAAGAATACTGGAGTGGGTTGCCATTTCCTTCTCAAGGCTTTGAGCATGAGTTTCCTGTTTTCTTTGAATGGCTTCTGCAATAAACGCTGTACCTTCCTTTACCATAACTCAATGTTATAAATTGCCCCTACTGTGTGGCAGGTGAGTAGCCCCAAGTTCAGTTCAGTAACACATGTACTTGTATAAGTATTATGATGCCTATTGCCAGAACTCTAAACTTAGGGACATTATAAAAGGTGATTTTGATATATGAAAACAGCTTAAAAGTCCTAAATTTTAAAATTCCATGTAAAGTGTTATCATCAATTATACAAAAAGTATAAGTATGAAAACATACTATATTCCAAAACCTGAAGAGTTTCATTTTCTTCACCCTCACTGTGAGCTATTTTCTGAGTTCCATGTTTCATTCTTATATTTTCAGTTTTTAATATATGAACACTCCAACAGCAGCATTATTCACAATAGCCAAGATGTGGAAGCAGCCCAAATGCCCATGGACAGTTAAATGGATAAACAATAATACATATATATTTTTCATACAAAATAGAATTTTATTCAGTCTTGAAAAGAAAGGAAATTCTGTCACATGCTACAACATGGTTGAAACTTGAGGACATTAAGCTAAGTGAAATAAGCTGGTCACAAAAAGGCAAATACTGTATGATTTCACTTATATGAGGTATTTAAAGTAGTCACATTCATAGAAACAATGCAATGGTGGTTATCAGAGGCTGAGAGGAGGAAGAAATGGGATGTTGGTTTTTGCAGAATGAAAAAGTTATGGAGGTCTCTCTGTTGTACAACAATGTGAATATATTTAGCACTACTGAATTGTACATTTAGAGATGGTTAAGATGGTAAATTTTATGTTATGTATTTTTTAAAACCACTGTGCTGTGCTTAATCACGCAGTTGTGTTCAACTCTCTGTGACCCCACAGACTGTAGCCTGCCAGGCTCCTATGTCCATGGGGATTCTCCAGGCAAGAATACTGGAGTGGGTTGCTACGCACTCCTCCAAGGGATCTTCCCAACCCAGGGATTGAAGCCAGGTCTCCTGCATGGTAGGCTAATCCTTTACCATCTGAGCCACCAGGGAAGCCCAAGAATACTAGAGTGGGTAGCCTATCCCTTTTCCAGGAGAAATTCCTGACTGAAGAATAGAACACAGTTCTCCTGCATTGCAGGCAGATTCTTTACCAGCTAAACATTATTTACCAGCCAAGGATTCTGTACCAGTTGAGCTACCTGGGAAGCCCTTTAAAACCACAAATAAATATATAAACAAAGGCTTCCCAGGTGGCTCAGTGGTAAAGGATCTGCCTGTCAATGCAGGAGACATGGGTTCCATCCCTGGGTGGGGAATATCCCCTGGAGGAGGAAATGGCAACTTACTCCAGTATTCCTGCCAAGATAATCCATGGACAAAAGCACCTGGTGGGCTATAGTATACAAGGTCACAAAGAGTTGGACACTACTGAGCAACTGAGGCACCATGCGTGCACACAAATATATAAGCACCCAGTGAATTTGTTAAGGATAACCAATTTTTAAAAAATCCACCAAAATCATGGCACTGCAAAACAGTGGTAACAGGGCCATTGCTCTGTTTAAAAAGTACCAAGTGATATGTGGGTTTTGAAGATTGTCTGGCAGTGTATATTTTGAATGTTTAATAAACAATAAAAGATTACAGCTAGCTAATTTGGTTTGAATCTCAGTTCTGTGGTTTACTGGCTGTATAACCTTAGTTTGTCAATGTTTTCTCAGTCATAAAAGGGTAACAAGCTGATGATAATAGTATCCATCTCATAGGACTGTTATGAGGATTAAATGAGTTGATATATGTAAGAAATTTAGAACAGTGCTTTGGCATATAACGTGCTATGTAAGATTTACTACTACTACTGCCAACTACAAATTGGCACTTGCCATCTACTTCTATAATATTTAAGTCACGTGCTGCTGGGAAGGGGCAGTGGCAAAAACTGGCAGCACAGGTCTTCAGACAGATATTTTCAGGAGCCAAATTTATGAGTCCAATTCTTTCGTCTCCTCATATATACAAAGGCACTAAAATCCTTCAAGGTGATGGATTTTCTTCATGACTAAAAGCTTCACAGCGATAGCAGAAACCATCTGAAGAAAATATATGCTTGATGACATGTATTCCCTGTTCACCAAAATCATATATACACTGACCTTCCCCTGTCTCTTTCTTAGACAGTTTCTTAGAGCTACCTGAGGTGCTGTCTCCTGGCGCTAAAGTCCTCATTTTGCTTCAAATAAAACTTAACTTGCAACTCTCATGTTGTGCATTTTTTTAAAGTTGACACTACTCTTGTTACAGGTTTTCTTCATTAGAAGTTTTAAAAACTTTTCAAAGGCAAAAGTTGTATTCCTCCTTTTCCTAGAGATGAAGAAGAGGCAGGATTTGGCTGATCAGTTCTCACCAGGAGACTGTCAGTTCAACTCTAAGAGAAAGGGATGAAAATTTGAGAGAATAGTTGAGACAGAGAGCATGGCAGGGGTAATAAAAAAATATATACTTATGATAATAGCATTCAATGATCTGCTTTAATAAAACGTGACATTCAAAAATATGCCTGTATCAAATGTGGGTGGTTATTTCATTACACTGTCATCTGTTGCTTCATGAAAGGATTAATTATAAGAGTTTTAAACAATAAATTTTATGGAGTATTTTATTTTTTCACTTATTATTTTAAACTTATAGCAAAATTGCAACAACAGTACAAAGCGCTCCCATAAACTATTCACTTGGAGTATTCAAGTTTTGCCAACTCACTCAGTAATTGATTGATTGATTGCCTTTGCTCAGTCGTGTCCGACTCTTTGCAACCGCATGGACTACAGCCTACCAGGCTCCTCTGTCCATTGGATTTTCCAGGCAATAGTACTGGAGTGGATTGCCATTTCCTTCTCCATGGGATCTTCCCGACCCAGGGATCAAACCCGGGTCTCCTGCATTGTAGACAGACGCTTTACTGTCTGAGTCACCAGGGAAGACCCAGTAATACCCTATAGCAAAAGATTTCGATCTAGGTGTGTATATTTCACTCAACTGTCATGTCTCTTTTAGTTCCTCAGACTGACCTTCATTTTCTAAGATCACTAGCTGATTGTATTTTCCAAGCATTGTACCACATTTGCAGTTCTCATATTCTTCCAGAACGTGGAAGAGCCTTTCAACTTATTCCATGAATACAGTGCAGAGAAATAAACTGTAACTTTCAAGGCTAGACAGAAAAGGTCACACAGCTTCTACTTGGCTCTCAAGTAGAAGACCGACAGTTCTTTCTGTCTCTGCGTGTGTCTCTTTCACACACACTCATACCACACTCATACTCCCTGGGAATCCTGAGCTGACTCATAGGAAATCCAGGTACCATGAACTGTGGTAATGGGGAGACCACACAGAGAGAGAGATTCCAGATGGGCTTAACTGTCCTGGCTCTCAGCCATTTGAGTCTCTCAGTTTAGGTGTTAGAGATGTGTGAAAGCCTTCACATGGTACTAGCTCCCAGCCTTTGACCATCTGTAGCTGAGGTCCAGCGGAGCTGCGGACATAGTAGGCAGACAAGAGCTGCTCCTGCTGAAAGAGAAAAGTGAAAGTGTTAGTCCCTCAGTCGCGACCCCACGGACAGCAGCCCGCCAGACTCCTCTGTCCATGGGATTCTCCGAGCAAGAATACTGGAGTGGGCTACCATTCCCTTCTCCAGGGAGCTTTCCCAACCCAGGGATCTAACCCATTTCTCCTACATGGCAGGCAGATTCTTTACTGTTTGAGCCACTCACCCTGCCCAAACTGTAATAAAGTAAATGTTATTTTAAACCATGCTACAGTCCACGGGGGTGCAAAGAGTTGGATACAACTGAGCGACTGAACAACAGCAACAGTGTTATTTTAAACCACTAGATTTTAGGGTATTTGTTGTAAAGCAAAGGTAATGGACCAATGATAGACCTGTTAATTTTAGAAATGTGCCTCCACTTGGTTTTGCCTGATGTTTACTCACCCTTAGGTAACACATTTTAGGCAAACACTACTGAAGTAATACTATGGTTGGCTTACTGCCTCCATCAGATGACACACATTGATTTTTCCACTACTGTTGATGCTAACTTCTATCACTTGAGAAAGGAGGTTCCTCAAGTTTCTCCACTGTAAAGTTACTATTTTCCTTGTATAATTATTATTTTGAGACAATGTAAATAAAACCTGTTCTTGATCCTGCATTTTCATCCATGAATTTTACCATCCAGTGATGTTTCTTGTCTGAATCTATTATTTTTACGATGTTTGCCAAATGATGATTTTTCTAAATTTAATTTTATGTTGGTGGATAGTTGATTTATAATGTTGTGTTAATTTCAGGTAGATAGCAAAGTGATTCAGTTATACATATACATATATCCACATTTTTCAGATTATTTTCCCATATAGTTTATTACAGAATATTGGTAGAATTCCATGTACAGTAGGTTCTTGTTGACTATTTTATATAGAGTGTACAAATAATGATTTTCTAACTCAGTCCTTTGAATTTTATTAGTTGACATATTTAAGAAAAAAATTTTTTTTCCATTTACTCATTCATTTATCTATATCATTATAGGCTGATGTATTCTTAATTTATTCAGAGAATATACTCTGTTTATCATCACTATTTCAGTATACTGCTCCAGATTTGGGCAGTAAAATTCTTTCTAAGTGAATTCTGTGTCCCTCTGAAATGTTCCTATCATTCTCTGAGCACTTCCTAACTTTCTTGCACAAAAAGATATTCCTGGGACAAAGTGTCCCTGCCTCCATCCTGAAATTAGCTATTTTTCCAAGAAGTCCTTATTCCTCTTGCTGGAGACTGCTATTTAGAAACCAGAGTCTGGGTGTTAGGTTTGCTTGTTGCTACTGGGTTGATATTGTTTCCAGGGCTTTTCTGTGGACAGAAATAAGTGAATGGTAAACATTGTAGAGGGTGGTGGGTAATAATGAAGGACAAAGGGTTACCGGAGCAAAACAGATGAAGAGATATCTAACTCAGGACTTCAGAGTTGTGGGGAGGGGACAGAAATATTCTAGACAAGAGATATTTATGTGCAAAAGGCCCAAGTCAAGACAGAACGAGTCACATTTAAGGAATGAAGGCAGTTTAATATGGCTAGAGAGTAGAGCGAGAGGGGCAGTGATCAGAGCACGCTACAAAGTAAACAGGGACTGGCCAAGTCTCCAAGTACCAAGCAAGAAATGCTAGATGTCTGGAGTTTATTCCAAGAGCAATGGGGAGCTATTAAGAAGATTTTGGACAAAGGATTTATGATCAGATTTAGAACAGCTGTTTTCAGAATTTTTTTTTTTTAAACTCACAAACTGCCAACATTATTCGGATTATGGAGAAACCAAAGGAATTCCAGAAAAACATCTACTTCTTCTTCACTGACTACACTAAAACCTTTGACTGTGTCAATCACAACAGACTGTGGAAATTCTCAAAGAGATGGGAATACCAGACCATCTTACCTGCCTCTTGAGAAACCTGTGTGCAGGTCAAGAAGCAATGGTTAGAACTGGACATGGAACAACTGACTGGTTCAAAATTGGGAAAGGACTACCACGAGGCTGTATATTGTCACCCTGCTTATTTGACTTATTGCTTATTTGAGTACATCATGTGAAATGCTGGGCTGGATGAGTCACAAGCTGCAATCAAGATTGCTGGGAGAAATATCAACAATCTCAGATATGCAGATGATACCACTCTAATGGCAGAAAGTGAAGAGGAAGTAAAGAGCCTCTTGATGAGGGTGAAAGTAGAGAGTGGAGAAGCTGGTTTGAAACTCAACATTGGGAAGAATAAGATTATGGCATCCAGTCCCATAACTTTATGGCAGATAGAGGGGG
The DNA here is from genome assembly GCA_006408695.1 of Aepyceros melampus. NCBI lineage: Eukaryota > Metazoa > Chordata > Mammalia > Artiodactyla > Bovidae > Aepyceros > Aepyceros melampus. Next base: position 21,497 of record SJXQ01013151.1, on the reverse strand, counting down.
AAAAGGGGAAGTAGTGACAGATTTTATTTTCTTGGGCTCCAGAATCGCTGCAGATGGTGACGGCAGCTGTGAAATTAAGGGACACTTGCTCCTTGGAAGGAAAGCTGTGATAGACCTGGACTGCATATTAAAAAGCAGAGATGACTTTGCTGACAAAGGCCTGTCTAGTCAAACTATAGTTTTTCCAGTAGTCATAAGGATGTGAGAGCTGGACAGAAAGAAGGCTGAGTGTCAAAGAATTGATGCTTTCTAACTGTGGAGACGACTCTTGAGAGTCCCTTGGACTGCAAGGAGATGGAACCAGTCTATCTTAAAGGAAATCAACCCTGAATATTCACTGGAAGGATTGATGCTGAAGTTGAAGCTCTAATGCTTTGGCCATCTGATTTGAAGAGCTGACTCATTGGAAAAGACCTTGATGCTGGGAAAGATTGAAGGCAGAAGGGGAGGGCAGAGGGTGAGATGCTTAGATGGTATTACTTACTCAATGGACATACATTTGTTCAAATTCCATGCTATAGTTCATGGGGTTGCAAAGAGTCGGACGTGATTTAGCGACTCAACAACAACCATCCTAAAAGGGTTTCAAAAAACCTATGTACTTCCTCTACATTTTAAGCTTACACCTAATATTCTTCATAAACTCAAAAGTTAATTTTTTTGTTAATAGGAGATTTAAAAATATTACATATTTGAAAGATGAAGTGGGATGACCATAGATTATACCTGAAATATTTTATGATACTCACCAGATCTGAAAAGTCATATAAATTTTCTTTCTGTGGTGTTTCTAAAATGTTCCTTTTAAAATGTGTTGGTTCCAGGGGGAGGGAGGCTCAGGAGGGTGGGGATATATGTATACTTATGGCTGACTCACGTTCTTGTACAGCAGGAAACCAAAACAGCATTGTAAAGCAATTAGTCTCCAATTAAAAATAAAATTAAGAAAACTCAAATACAAAAAATGTGTTGGTCCCAGAAACCACACAATTACATTTGTAAAAGAATCAGCATCACTACTCTATGTTGCCTAAGTTGTTCTGAATTCAGGGCAATCTTCACTCTTAACCTTAATAATCATATAAGAGTATGATAGGACCAGTAACAGAAGGAAGACATTGTAAGTTTGAGATACCTCCATTAATCATTAAAAGACTTTCATTTCTGCCAAAAATGGAGTAAGGAACTGGATGTGCCCATCTGGGAACAACAAAATATATGCAACAATGGTTTCAAGATACTGGGTATTGAGCAACAAAGGACAGTGATCTCTGAGAGACAGGGCACAAAAGAGATGAGCCCTTCAATTGCCCCAGTTTACCGCCTTGAAAAATCTCCAGATTAAAGACATAAAGTTAACCATATCAATAAATACATTTAACTGTAAATGATACAAACACTCGATTAAGGAAAGACCCAATTATATGCTGTCTACAAGAAACATAAAGACATGAACAGTATAAACAGTTGCAAAAAATATATCAGGCCAAGAACCAATCAAGAAAGCAAAGTTCAATATGTTAATACTGGACAAAGTAAATGTCAGCATGAAGAATATTACTGGGGATCTAAAAAATATCATCCTATACAACTATAAAGGGATCAATAATGACCCTAAAGATTTATGGGCTTTGGTGGTTCAGATGGTTAAAAATCTGTATGCTATGCAGGAGGCTGGGGTTCGATCCCTGGATCTGGAAGATCGCCTGGAGAAGGCAACAGCTACCCACTTAGTAGTCTTGCCTGGAAAATCCCATGGACAGAAGAGACTGGTGGTCTACAGTCCATGGGTTCACAAAGAGTCAGACATGACTGAAGTAACTTAGCACACACACAAACATTTATGACCCTAAAAACAGAACTTCAAAATACATAAAGCAAAAACTCATAGAACTATAAGAATCTGATAAAATCACAATTATGTTTGGAAATGTTAGTGTCCTTCTTTCAATACGTGATAGAACAAATGAATAGAAAACTAGCAAGAATAGTCTTGAACAAAGCTGTGTTTTGGACTTGAGCTTAGGACCCACCATGACACTGAACATCTAACTGGGGGTATACACTATAATAGGGACCTGGCGCTCAGAAGAGAGAGCTGTCATGATAGAGTATATCAAAGTGTTTTTAAGCAAGTCTGTATTTTTAAATAAGTGCCCTAGGGAAAACAGGTGAACAGTAAGATGAGAAGAGGGCTAGGAATGGAAATACTGAAGAAAACCAATACTTAAATTTCCTTCTGTAGGAAAGATACAGGAAGAGCAAGAAAAGGTGATGGAGAACAATCATGGAGGTGAAAAGACATCTCTATGGTGCCTTGTAAGGAAATCCATTTTCAAGAAGGAGGAAGGGGTGAACAGAGTCAAAAGTTGCAGAAGACTTAAGCTATAAGGATTGTGGTACATGTTCTTAGACGTAAGCACAAGTGACCATTAGAATATATTTAAACTAGGCATTATCTAATACCAGTGAGGTTTGCTGCTGCTGTTAAGTCGCTTCAGTCGTGTCCGACTCTGTGCGACCCCAGAGATGGCAGCCCACCAGGCTCCCCCGTCCCTGGGATTCTCCAGGCAAGAACACTGGAGTGGGTTGCCATTTCCTTCTCCAATGCATGAAAGTGAAAAGTGAAAGTGAAGTCGCTCAGTCCTGTAGACTTCTAGCGACCTCATGGACTGCAGCCTACCAGGCTCCTCTATCCATGGGATTTGCCAGGCAAGAGTAATGGAGTGGGGTGCCATTGCCTTCTCCCACCAGTGAGGTTTAACCAATCCTTAATGCCAGCACATTCGCATTCCATTCCATTCCAGGTGGATGTTGATGCACTTCTCCTATTGGTTATGACACTGTTCTCTGGTTTGTTCACTCAGACCTATCAACAGAACACAATCTCCATGGCTTTAGACAGTTCAAGTATCCATTATTCTCCTCAAAAAAAGGTAAATAAAATACTTTCTTTGAGTCTGAAGTCTAGGAAGGCCTTGGGCCTTTTGTTTATGTAAATGTTTTACTAACAAACCGTCTATTCTTTCCTTGATCAGAAGCCTCTTGAGGGAGAAGCACATAATCTCAATGAGCCTCAATTTTCTTATTAGTAAAAGTGTATTAGAACATCAATCTTACTGCACTACTTCCATGGGATTAGTTAGAATAAAACGAGATTTTGGAAGTTTGGGCTGTCTTACTTTAGCCCTTTAATACCTGGACTAGAGTTTGACACATAGCATGAGCTCAGCAAATGTTGCCTGTATTATAAATGACTGAATGTTAAAGGGATTTGTAAACTAAAGCTGTTGCAAGTGTTATTATTTATTCCCCAATCCTGATTTAGATCTCTAGGTGACCAAATTCAAGGAACTGTAATACCTTGCATTGATGGATGCCATGGAGTAGCTGGAAAAACTGCTCCCTCTTCCCCACAAAATATCAAAACAAACAAACAAACCACTGCTGTGCAAACAGAGCTCCAGTCCTCGGGTTCAGTTTTCCATCAGATTGTCGCTCCCAAACCCGTTCCTTTTGAAAATTCTGCACCCGATGTAGAACTTCTGAGGGACCTAAGTGATCAAATATCACTTTTAAGCCCACGGCTGTCACCACGGAACTCTTCAAAGCAGCTTTGGCCTCCTCCATGGGCCGCAACCTGAGATGAGGCCGCACCACCCGGTAAGCGTTCCCAGAGACCCAGCTTCTCTGGAGGCCTCCTTCTCAGGGCCACAAGTCTCTCACAGCCGTCCAAGGCTGCAGGCCGGCCAGCAAACAGCAAGCGGACTGCGGCTTGGGTTTCCATCCAAGGCCGGCTTTAGCGGCCGGGGGTGGGGTAAAGCGCCACACGCCCTCGAAGCCGAGCCGGCTGCCGGGTGCGGAGGCGGGACGGGGGCAGCTAAGCTAGTTGCCGCCGTCTCCTCCTTCCAAGGACGAGCCAGAGCGCGGTGCGGGCGGGGCTATGAGCCACAGGCCCCGCCTCTCGTTGGGCGGGCAGGCTGAAGATCCACGGGTTTCTTTTCCTGGGGGCGGGCCTCGGCGGTGGGGACCGATCTGGAGGCGGGGCCGGACGCCGAAGTCCCCTCCTCCAGAGGCGGGCTTATTCGGTGGGTGCCGCGGCAGCTGCGGGTGTTCGCCGCTCGGCAGCCCAGCCACACGGGCTCTGGCTCCTCCCAGTGGCCGGCCGGGGCGGAAGCAGGAGGCGGGGGCAGCGTGCGCGCTGCTGGTCTGCTCTCCCGCGGCGCTGGGGCCCGCGCTCCGCGGCTGCTGCTCCACTCGGCGCTTCGCAGGCAGCTAGCTGCTCTCCGCGCCTCTCGCCCGTCCGCTCCTCGACCAGGCCTTCTTCTTAGTCGTGGCCCGTGGCGTCGACCCTCGCGGCCCTCTCCCGCCCCGTCTCATCTCTGGTCGCCGCCGCCGCGGCCCCAGCCCCGATGGCTCTGTGCAACGGAGACTCCAAGGTCAGTCTCTGGCGTGGGGGGCCCCTGCCTCACCGCTTCCGGACGGAGGCAAGGCTCCGGGGCCGGGGAGTCACCGCGTGGAGCCCTTCGCTGCTTCCTCCCCCTAGCCCGCCAGCGCAACCCTGCGGCCCGGGCAGCGGCGTGTCGGAGAGCGGGCGGTCGGGGCCTGTGGCTCGTTTTCTCCTCGGGAGCGGCAGGTGCTTTGTTGATTTTCGTCTGCATGTCGGGGTTCCCGCGCCCGCCGAGCTCTGGGCGCGAGGAGGGCGTCAGCTTTCCGCGGCCGAGCCGCTGGCCCCCGCCTCCCCGGTGTTGCTGTGGGGCGCCCGCGGAGGGCGGCCCGAGAGTGGGGGTAGGGAGGCGTGCGGTTGTGTGTGTGTGTGTGTGTGTGTGAGTGAGCGAGTGTGTGTGTGTGTGTGTGAGTGAGCGAGGGACACTCATCGGTTTGTCTCTCACATACCCACCTACCCACACCTTTGCTAGTCCTTTGCAGGATGTCATGGAAGTCTCTGTGGCTAACTATCAATTCGTAATTCATTAAGAAAATGTGACTATGTACTGTTAACGAAGGAGCAGTGAAAAATTAAAAGCTTTGTTCTCATTGTGAACCTTAATAATTCAGCGAGGCTACTCAAAGCTTTGCTTGCTGTTCAGTCGCTGAGTCGTAGCCGACTCTTGGCGACCCTCTGGACCATGGCGACCCCCTGGACTGTAGCCCTCCAGGCCCCTCTGTCCTCCACTATCTCCTGGAGATTTAAAGCTTAGAAATTGACTGAAGTAAAAAGTAACTTGGGTCTGTTTGCAGTCATACCTCTGAGCCCGTCTGCACTTTGCACCCCTCACCTTAAATTGGAAACAAGGACCAATAGAACTATTAAATGATTACGTTGCTGTGCGATGTGGCATTTGGAGGATGTGTGTGTGTGTGTGTGTATATGTGTTTGTGTGTGTGTGTATATGTTTCTCTGTGTGTGTGTGTATGTGTATGTGTTTGTGTTTTTTTGGTGTGTGTATATGTGTGTTTGTGTGTGTATGTGTTTTGTGTGTGTGTGTGTGACCACGTCGGCCTTGGGGTCGGGCGCGGCGAGGCCGGCCCTGGGTGAGGCCGTGCGGCCCTCCGCCCCCGCCCCCGCGGTCCGCGGCCCCCTCCCCCGTGGCGGATCCGGTGGCGGGAGGGTCGCTCACGCCGCTCTCCTCCCCCCAGCCTTCTCCGAGGAAAGGAGCGCGTGTCCAGCCCCGCCCACTCCTTAGTTTGCACCGCGGTTGGCGGTGGGGCCGGCGCGGGCCTCGGGGAGCCCCCTCCCGTACGCCGGCCGCCGCCACCGCGCCCTGGGGCCGGGGAAGTCGCGCGTCCCGGGTGCTGGGGAAGTTAACTCGAGGTGCGGAGTGGAGAGAGCAGTTTGGGCCGCCGCTGCGTTTCTCGTCACCTCCGACTCACTTTTTCTTTAGACCCTCTTTTCGTCTCGCTTCCGAACTGAGCACCTTCGCTTTCACTTCTGTGTTAAAATTTTCGTTGGCCCGGAGTTCTTTCAGACCCGCACAGTCCATGTTGTCAGCGGGAAACTGTGCAGTTTTGAATCGGGATTTAGACTTAAGCCAGGTGTGCCTCTTATATACGCTGTTTAGGGCCTGGCTACGTTTCATTCAGGTGTGTGGAATTTTAGACGTCAGGTATTGCCTTTTCAGGCAGCATTCTCTTGTAAAGATGGTGCCTCGTCACATCTTAGCCCTCTCCGTGAATAATTGCTTAGTCTCTAGTAAGTATTCAAAAAAGTTATTTGTTGAACAAATGAGTAAAGATTATAAGCTATCTAATAAACTTCTAAACTTGGGAAACTGATGCTCAGACTAGTTGGAAATCTTTCTGAAGATTTTAAAAGAAGCTTCTGTAAATCTTTCGTGTACACAAGTTACAAAGCATTTTTCTTCTCTTTAATTTTGAGTCCTAAAATCGTTGAAAAGAGTCATCTTTGTGCTGTTAAAGGAAATGACTATTAGGAGAATTCAAACCTAATTTGCAGACTTTGAAAAATATGTGCTGATTTGAAAACAGTATTTTCCAAAATTAAGTGACAGCAGAAAGCTAAAGATTCAGCTTCCAAATTACTTGATTCAGGTATAAAGAACATACAGTATTTTTTCTAGCTGGTATGTTTTTGTTTCGTTCAACTGGAATTTTACAGAGAATCTTACCAGTTCATGTATTTGAGACTCCGGTGAATCGCTGATTACCTTTATTTCAAGATTGTTTTGTAGTATAATCAAACATGTGTCTTTTCTGTTTTTTGACCATGCTACATGGCTGGGATGTTAGTTCCCAGATCAGAGATCCAACCTGGACCTCAGGCATTGAAAGCACATGAAAGCTAACCCTGTTTTTTTTTTTTTTTTAAAACTTTGCTAACAATTAGATGTCAATCAAATTGAAAGCATTTTCAGGAGGAGCAATCTAGGAAAATAACATTTCATCAAATCTATGATTATTTCATATGCTCCTAAAGAGGGGAAAAAAAAAATCTCTAAATGGTGTTGTAAACAGTGACATGTCGTTGATCATAAGGAACATGTCAGGTAAACAGATGTAAAAATATGAGGGAATATGCATAGTAAAGTGGGTTAAATATGATATTCTGACAGTCCACCCAGAAATCTAAGTAGGCATCTATTTTCTATAGCTTACCACAGAACCAGGTTTCTTTCTGGCATAAAATATAAGTACTGGACCCAGGCTTACTTTGTACATCTGTTGTGCCTCTGATAGCTGTAAGTCCTAGTTGATAAATGAGAATGGGGAAAGAGCTGATTTTGAGTCCTATTATACATTTCAGTATTTTTCAGGGTTTTTTCTAAAATAGCTGCCTGATAGACATTAGGGAGAGACCTACCTAAATTCTGTAAAAGTATTTGGACTATTTTCATTAGTTTTATCCGCAGAGTATTATTTTAGAGCTGAAAAGTATCTTTATGTTTTCTAGCTTCCTAAGATGAAAAAACAGCTGGAATTCGAATCTGGCTTTTCTTTTTTTCTTCAGGGCTAGTTAGGTTAAGCATCCAAGGCAGAGAGTATTCTTTTCCCTAAAAACCTGACATAATATTATTTAGTTAAGATCTTATATGAACAAGAGCATAGGCAGTCAGCTCTTCTTTAAAAACTTTTTACAACCATTCAGTGATATATATGAATATGTGTATCTAGCAAATATTAGTGACTTTTTTCAATTCATTAAGGCAAGATTGTGAGAGTAATGCTCTTTGAGCTGCTTGTCAGATTTTCCAGTTTTGGTCCCATCTAAGCCTTAGACACTATTTTGGCTGCTCAGAGTCTTCATTGCTTTTGTACTGGCTTTCTCTTCTTGTGAGAGGGGCCTAGCTACTCAAACTTGCCGTACTTGGACTTCTCATTGTGGCTTCTCCTGTGGCGAAGCACAATCTCCAGGTGCTTGGGCTTCATTAGTTGTGGCACATGGGCTCAGTAGTTGTGGTGCATGGGCTTAGTTGCTCACTGCCTGTGGGATCTTCCCGGACGAGGGCTCAAACCCATGCATTGGCAGGTAGATTCTAATCCACTGTGCCACCAGGAAGTCCTAAGCCTTAAACTCATTTCATTGGAATAGAGGTAGGATCTGCCCCACTACTTTAACTGAGATGTTGGCTAGGGTATATTGTACTTGGATTAAAGGTTTTTTAAAAAATAAATACTGTTACTTGCATGTTATATAGGATCTTTCAGTTCAGTTCAGTCGCTCAGTTGTGTCCGACTCTTTGCGACCCCATGAATCGCAGCACGCCAGGCCTCCCTGTCCATCACCAACTCCTGGAGTTCACTCAGACTCACGTCCATTGAGTCAGTGATGCCATCCAGCCATCTCACCCTCTGTCGTCCCCTTCTCTTCCTGCCCCCAATCCCTCCCAGCATCAGAGTCTTTTCCGATGAGTCAGCTCTTCGCATGAGGTGGCCAAAGTACTGGAGTTTCAGCTTTAGCATCATTCCTTCCAAAGAAATCCCAGGGCAGATCTCCTTCAGAATGGACTGGTTGGATCTCCTCGCAGTCCAAGGGACTCTCAAGAGTCTTCTCCAACACCACACTTCAAAAGCATCAATTCTTCAGCACTCAGCTTTCTTCACAGTCCAACTGTCACATCCATACATGACCACAGGAAAAACCATAGCTTTGACTAGATGGACCTTTGTTGCAAAGTAATGTCTCTGCTTTTGAATATGCTATCTAGGTTGGTCATAACTTTTCTTCCAAGAAGTAAGTGTCTTTTAATTTCATGGCTGCAGTCACCATCTGCAGTGCTTTTGGAACCCCCAAAATAAAGTCTGACACTGTTTCCCCATCTATTTCCCATGAAGTGATGGGACCAGATGCCATGATCTTTGTTTTCTGAGTGTTGAGCTTTAAGCCAACTTTTTCACTCTCTACTTTCACTTTCATCAAGAGGCTTTTTAGTAGTTCCTCTTCACTTTCTGCCATAAGGGTGGTGTCATCTGGATATCTGAGGTTATTGATATTTCTCCCACCAATCTTGATTTCAGCTTGTGCTTCTTCCAGCCCAGCGTTTCTCATGAAGTACTCTGCATAGAAGTTAAATAAGCAGGGTGACAATATACAGCCTTGACGTACTCCGTTTCCTCTTTAGAACCAGTCTGTTGTTCCATGTCCAGTTCTAACTGTTGCTTCCTGACCTGCATATAGGTCTTTTTATATATATATATATATATATATATAGGATATATATATAGGGAATATATATATAAGATCTTTAGTGAGATATAGGATTGTTAGTGATATCTAATGTTGAAAATTTAAACTTGCATTTGAAAATTTAAGTTTTGAATTGAATGGAAAGATGATCTGAGATTTTTATGTGGGATACTTTGAACAACTATCCTTTATAAAGGTAACCCTATTGTGCTGTGCTTAGTCATTCAGTTGTGTCCGACTGACACTTTTCGACCCTGTGGACTATAGTCCACCAGGCTCTTCTATCCTTGGGAGTTTCCTGGTGAGAATACTGGAGTTGCAATTTCTTCTCCAGGGGGTCTTTCCCACCCTATAGTACATTTTTTTCAAAGGTCAAAGTGGATTTTTTTTTCCCTTTCAGATTTCGTCTCATCTGTTAAGGTATTCACCTAGACTAGAAGAGCTGTTACAGACAAAAGGAATTTTTTTTTTTTTAATTGTTTCTCTTTTCTTAGACTTGAAAGGTTTTGAAATTCCTCCAGGAATTCAGATGACTTTCTCTTTAATTTAGCATGGGTCAACTTGTCAATTACGGATAATAATTGTCTTTTAAGAATTTTTTAAAAATACAGATTTGTCCTATACTTATTCTAATGTATTTGATACTTTTTAAGTCTCTTTAATGAATTATATATTAATCAGTGCTGTTTGGAGAAAGGAATGAATAATTATTTGATATCCAAAATGATGAAATTCTCCTTTGTTATGGGTACTTAAGGGCTTCCCGGGTGGCCATAGTGGTAAAGAACCCATCTGCCAATGCAGGAGATTTAAGAGATAAAGGTTCTATCCTTGAATGGGGAAGATCCCCTGAAGTAGGGCTTGGTAATCCACTCCAGTGTTCTTGCCTGGTGAATCGCCTGGACAGAGGAGCTCGGCAGGCTGCAGTCCATAGGGTTGCAAAGAGTCAGACACAGCTGAAGCGACCTAGCACAGCACAGTACTTAAACTATTTTCATGCCTCCTTCTAACCTAAACTCTGTTTAAATGCTCAAAATGAATGAAGTCCTCAGAGTTAATACGTGATTTTGAAACACTTTGTGAACCAACAAAGAAGTAATAGAATCTTTTGTGATCGCATATATAGTTCTAGGTGTGGACTATTCTTGCTTGTTGTGGAATAGGTTTTTTTTTTTTTTGGTATTCAAGAATCACATTGGTTAAAAAAATAGTTTTACTATAGTAATAGTGTGGTATTAGTTGGTTTTCTTGCTGGCTGACCCTTGCCTGCCATCCCTTCAGGTTAATGGTTTTGAGGACCTAGGAGATACTTTATGTAGTTCGGTTTAGATTTATAGACTCCCTAACATGGTCCACTACAACTTTATAGGGAATAAGGTGTTTGTTTAAGTAGTGTGACCATATACTCTTTGTGTAAACTGGGGCACTGGAGCATAAAAGGAGGTGCTAAAATCGTTTAAATTTCTAATTGTTGTAAAATATTATCAAAAAAATAAATATTTGTTGTGTTGTGTAAATCCAATTAAATAAGTGGCAAGACTACTGTATGTAAGTTCAGATTGCTCTCTCTGAACGTTTTGCACAAGAACACACAGTCTCATTCCTGCATGTATTTCACAAACAGCTGTATATCCCACTGACTCAGCTGATAGAGACCCGGAGGTCATGTGCATTTTGCAACCTGAAGAATGGCAGTGGTCCTACTGGCAGGTACACCAGGTGGCTGGCCAGAACAGCGGCTTCAGACATTCTTTCCATTAGCACCCATGATTGGATAGTTAGCTATCAGTAATTGTCAGTGTCCAAGTTCTAAGTGTACTTTGTACTTCATTTTATCAGGAAAATGTCAGGAAAGAGAGATGGGTTCTCAGTGGTTGGCTTTTAGAGTGAACCAGAAGTTAAAATGAGAACTCTATTCACTGTACCTGCCCTTCAGCAGAGTACTAGGCAAAGCCATGGCAGAAGGTGGAAGTATAATAAATCCATATTATCTTATTTTAATGCAGTTATTCATAATAATATGTTAAAAATGAAAGGCCTGCGATATATGTTACATTGGGTCAGCTATTGGAATAAGAGGTGTAAATTAGGGCAGTTCTGGGCAAACTGGGCCATATGGTCACTTCAGTTATGGAGTACATCATCCTGAATTTGAATTTTGATTTCTCTAGTGACTGTATTTAAAATTTGGCTAAAATTCAAGCCTAATGTGTATACATTAAAAGTTTTGTTTTCTAAATTAATACCTATTCTAAGAGTTATTCAGAACTTAAAAATTAAGTGCCAAAATAAACTCTAAACGTTGAGAACCAGCAGTGTTGAAACTGACCAAAAGGTAAAATAATCTGTTCTAGTCTGCCATAACATTTACAGAGGACATTTTCCAAACTTTTAAAACTGCCTGGACATGTGAAATTCCCTGTTTCTCTTGTTCATCAATTGGAGAACAGAATCTTTTTCATTCTCAAAACGCATGGAAGTTTATGTAAAATTAAGTCACCCTCACCTTGTCTGTGGAGAAGGCAGTGGCACCCCACTCCAGTATCTTGCCTGGAAAATCCCATGGACGGAGGAGCCTGGTGGGCTGCAGTCCATGGGGTCACTAGGAGTTGGACACGATTGAGCGACTTCACTTTCACTTTTCACTTTCATGTATTGGAGAAGGAAATGGCAACCCACTCCAGTGTTATTGCCTGGAGAATCCCAGGGACGGAGGAGCCTGGTGGGCTGCCGTCTCTGGGGTCGCACAGTTGGACACAACTGAAGCTACTTAGCAGCAGCAGCACCTTGTCTGTAATTTGGAGAACTGATTCTTAGTCTCTGAGTGTTATTGTGAATGTAAGCATCTCAAAACGCATGGAAGTTTATGTAAAATTAAGTCACCCTCACCTTGTCTGTGGAGAAGGCAGTGGCACCCCACTCCAGTATCTTGCCTGGAAAATCCCATGGACGGAGGAGCCTGGTGGGCTGCAGTCCATGGGGTCACTAGGAGTTGGACACGATTGAGCGACTTCACTTTCACTTTTCACTTTCATGTATTGGAGAAGGAAATGGCAACCCACTCCAGTGTTATTGCCTGGAGAATCCCAGGGACGGAGGAGCCTGGTGGGCTGCCGTCTCTGGGTCGCACAGTTGGACACAACTGAAGCTACTTAGCAGCAGCAGCACCTTGTCTGTAATTTGGAGAACTGATTCTTAGTCTCTGAGTGTTATTGTGAATGTAAGCTGGGGACTACAGAATTCTAAAATCTGCTTTGGACAAATTTTCAGTGAACAATCTCTAATTTGGGAGATTCTTAGATGAATACGGTGATTGTAGGGAGATCATTGTTTTGATGTATTACTGGCAATAGTGAAACATTTTTATGCTGTGATTTTTTCCCCCTCTAACATTTCATGAAAAATTTCAAAACAACAAGCAAGTTGAAAGAAATTTTAGTCAGCATCTGTATCTACCAGGTAGATTCTACTGTACAACAGCTTGAGATATGATTCAAATACCATAAAATTCGCTCCATTTAAAGAGCACAATGCAAGTTACTAGTATATGCACAGATTTGTGCAACCATCACCACAGTCAATTTTAAAGCATTCTCATTATCCCCAGAAGAAATTCTGTACCCTTTAGCAATCAGTCCTCATTTTCCCCTACCCGGCCTCTCCCAGGGTTTCCCAGGTGGCACTAGTGGTAAAGAATCCGTTTGCCAATGCAGGAGACTTATATAAGAGATGCAAGTTCGATCCCTGGGTCGGGAAGATCCCCTGGAGGAGGGCATGGCAATCCACTACAGTATTCTTGCCTGGAGATTCCCATGGACAGAGGAGCCTGGCAAACTACAGTCGATATCTGCAAAGAGTCGGGCACAACTGAAGTGACAGCACATGCCTGCCTCTCCCTCCCAACTGTAGGCAACCACTAATCTATTTTCTGTCTCTATAGATTTGCCTACTTTGGACATTTTATATGACTAGAATCTTAGAATATGTGGTCTCTTGTGAGACCTAGCATAATACTTTCAAAGTGCATCCATGTGTAAGTACCTTATTCCTTTTTATTAGCAAATAATGTGCCGTTGTTTGGATATACAGTTGTGTCTGACTCTTTGCAACCCCATGGACTGTAGCCTACCAGGCTCCTCTGTCCATGGATTTTCCAAGCAATAGCGCTGGAGTGGATTGCAATTTCCTTCTCCAGGGGATCTTCCCAACCCAGGGATCGAACCCTGGTCTTCCGCATTGTAGACAGACGCTTTACTGTCTAAGCCACCAGAGAATTCCCTCCAATATTCCCGTTGTATGGATATAGCACCTTTTATTTATCCATTCATCAGTGGATAGACATTGGATTGTTTACATTTTTTGGCTGTTACGGATAGTGTTGCTATGATATTTCTGTATAGGTTTTTATATAAAAATAACTTCATTTTCACAGGTATATACCTAGAAGCAGAATTTCTGGGTCATGGACAGAGGAGCCTTGTGGGCTACAGTCCATAGGGTCACAAAGAGTGGGAACACGACTGAGCACTGTGGTAATTTTATGTTTACCCTTAAGGTGAACTATCAAACTGTTTTCCAAAGTGGCTGCAGTATTTTACAATTCTGACAGCAGTATATGAGATTCCAGTTTCTTCAAATCCTTGCCAACACATGTCTTTGATTATAACCATCATAGTGAGTGTGAAGTCGTATTTCATTGTGGTTTTGATTTGCATTTCCCTAATGACAGATGCAGAGAAGGCAATGGCACCCCACTCCAGCACTCTTGCCTGGAAAATCCCATGGACAGAGGAGCCTGGTGGGCTGCAGTCCATGGGGTTGCTAAGAGTTGGACACAACTAGTGTTTTCACTTTCACCTTTCACTTTGATGCATTGGAGAAGGAAATGGCAACCCACTCCAGTGTACTTGCCTGGAGAATCCCAGGGACGGGGGAGCCTCATGGGCTGCCGTCTATGGGGTTGCACAGAGTCGGACACAACTGAAGCGACTTAGCAGCAGCAGCAATGACATGATCATGAACATCTTTTTTTGTGTGCTTCTTGACCATTTGTACATTTTCATTGAAGAAATGTCTGTTTAGCTCTTCTGCCCATTTTGAAGGTAGGTTGTTTGTCTTTATTGAATTGTAAGAATTCATTATTTTAGTGACAAATCTTTTCAGAAATAGATTTGCAGATATTTTCTGCAATTCTTTGGGTTGTTTTTCACTTTCTTAATGCTTCTTCTAATGAATAAAAGCTTAATTTTGATGAAGTACTACTTATTTTTTTAAAATTTTGTCACTGTGTTTTTGGTGTCATATCTGAAAAATACTTCTTAATTCAAGATCATGACGATTTGTGAAATTGCCTATGCTTTTTAAAAGTTTTATAATTTTAGCTTAGTTTTGTATTTAGGTTTTTGATCCATTTTGAGCTAATCTTTGTGTTTGCTATAAGGTAAAGTACCAGCTTTTTTTTTTTTAATTTGTGACTCTCCACTGTTGGGCTTCCCAGGTGGCTCAAGTGGTAAAGATTCTGCCTGCCAGTGCAGGAGCTGCAGGAGATGTGGGTTCAATCCCTGGGTCCAGAACATCCCCTGGAGAATGGAATGGCTACCCAGTCCAGTATTCTTGTCTGAAAAATTCCATGGAGTGAAGCACCTCGGGGGGTATAGTCCGTGAAGTTGCAAAGAGTTACATGTGACAAACAACTGAGCACGCAGGCACTGTTGCAGTACTGGTTTTTTGAAAAGCCTATTACTTTTGAATGATCTTGGCACCTTTGGTGGAAATCAGTTTATCATTTATTTTTGGACTCTTCTGTTTTGTTTGGTTGATCTACATGTCTGTCCTTTTGCCAGTATCACATTATCTTGATTTTGTAACTTTGAAAATGGGACATATGAGTCTGCCAACTGTATTCTCTTTTCTAAGCTTGTTTTGGCTATTCCTGCATCCCTTGACTTTCTGTATGAGTTTTAGGATATGCTTATCAATTTCTGCAAAGGATTTCGATAGAGATCATGTTGAATCTGTGGATCAGTATGGGGATCAGTACTATCTTAACAGTATTAAGTTTTTTGTCTCAAACATTGGATAGCTTTTAAAATACAGGCTTTTTAGTTCTTTAATAAAGTTGTTTTATTCTATGTAATTGTTTAATGTTAATAAAACAATTAATAAAATTGTTTTATTCTATTTCATTTTAGTAAACATTACATAGGTTTTAAATATAGGTTTTGTAGTTCTTTAGTAAAATTGTTTTATGTTTTTTGATGCTATTGTAAATGGAATTTTATCTTAATTATGTATTTGGATTGTTCATTACAAGTGTATACAATTGATTTTTGTATATTTATTTGTATCCTACCACCTACTGAACCTATTTATTAAGTGCATTAACAGAACTCTTAGGACTGTCTGTATATAAAATCTTGTCATCTGTAAATAGAGATAGTTTTGCTTTTTCCTTTCTACTTTGAATACTTTAAATTTTATTTTCTTGCTTAATTGCCCTGCCTACAAATTGGAATCAAGATTGCTGGGAGAAATTACCAATAACCTCAGATATGCAGATGGAACTACCCTTATGGCAGAAAGCGAAGAAGAACTGAAGAACCTCTTGATGAAGGTGAAAGAAGAATGAAAAAGCTGGCTTAAAACTCAGCATTCAAAAAACTAAGATTATGGCATCTGGTCCCATCCCTTCATGGCAAATAAATGGGAAAACAATGGAAACAGTGAGAGACTCTATTTTCTTGGGCTCCAAAATCACTGCAGATGGTGACTGCAGCCATGAAATTAAAAGACGCTTGCTCCTTGGGGAAAAAAAAATAACCAACCTAGACAGCATATTAAAAAGCAGACACATTACTTTGCCAACAAAGGTCCATTTATCCAAAGCTGTGGTTTTTCCAGTAGTCATTTATGGATGTGAGGGTTGAACCATAAAGAAGGCTGAATGCCGAAGAATTGATGCTTTTGAACTGTGGTGTTGGAGAAGACTCTTGAGAGTCCCTTGGACTGCAAGGAGATCAAGCCAGTCAATTTTAAAGTAATTGAATCCTGAAGATTCACTGGAAGACTGATGTTGAAGCTACAATACTTTGGCCACCTGATGTGAAGAGCTGACTCATTAGAAAAGACCCTGATGCTCAGAAAGATTGAAGGCAGGTGGGGAAGGGGCAACAGAGGATGAGATGGTTGGATAGCATCACTGCCTTGATGAACTGAGTTTGAACAAGCTCCAGGAGATGGTGAAGGGCAGGAAACCCTGGCGTGCTGCAGTCCGTGAGGTCACAAAGAGTCGGACATGACTGAGCGCTTGAAGCACAAGAGTACCTCATAATTTTGAATACAAGTGGTGAGGGCAGAAATCCTTGTTCTTGATCTTAGTTGGGGAAGAAAGCATTTAGTCTTTCACTGTTAAGTGTGATGTTAGCTATGGGTTTTTCATAGATGCTCTCTTACAGACTAAGGGCATTTCCTTCTAGACTTGGTTTGTTGATTGTTTTTATTATGAAAATATGTAGGATTTTTGACAAATGCTTTTTCTCTGTGTAGTCAGATGATCATATGGTTTTTGTTTTTCTTTGTGTTGATATATTAATATTAGATTGATTTTTGGATGTTAAACCAAATTTACATTCCTGGGATAAATCTCACTTGGCAATGATGTATAATCCTTTTTTATAAGTTGCTGAATGGACTTACCTGTCAGTCCAATGGTTGAATCCACCTACCAACACAGGGGACATGGGTTCCATCCTTGGTCTCTGAAGATTCCACATGCCGTGGGGCAACTAAGCCTGTGTGCCACAACTCCTGAGCCCTCGCGTCCTGGAACCTGTGCTCTGCAACAAGAGAAGCCTCTGCAATGAGAAACCCAAGCACTGTAAAGAGACAGTGGCTCCCTGCTCGCTGCAACTAGAGAACGTGTGTGCAACGACAAAGACCTAGTGCAGCCAAACAAACATTTTTTAAATTAATAAAAATAACAAGTTGCTGGATTTGGTTTGATAATTTTGTTGATTTTTACATCTACATTCATAAGAGGTGATGGCTTAGAGTTTTCTTGCGATATCTTTGGTTTTGATATTAGGACAATACTGGCCTCATAGAATGAGTTTTGGTA
Source organism: Aepyceros melampus (assembly GCA_006408695.1). NCBI lineage: Eukaryota > Metazoa > Chordata > Mammalia > Artiodactyla > Bovidae > Aepyceros > Aepyceros melampus. The sequence continues at coordinate 4,236 of SJXQ01013151.1, read as the reverse complement.
TACCTGTTCGCTTTTTTTTTTTGGCCACACCATGCAGCTTGAGGGATCTTAGTTGCTTGACCAGGAGTCAGAGCTGTCCTCACTTCAGTGGAAGCTCAGAGTCCTAACCACTGGACTACAGGGAATTCCCTATCATTCCCTTTTTACTAAACTTGCTTTTTTTGTGATCAGTTTTTGGATTGAGACCCTAGATTACATTTTAGTGGACCATTTTCATATTGTTACTTTACAGTAATGAGCTGTGAGATACATTTCTCCCAGGTGCAACACCTGATTGAACAAAATAAGGCACAAGACTTAGACTTGGACTGAAGAAGATATTTCTTTTAGAGGTAATTGATATACATTGAGTGGATATAGCTTGATTTAGACTAGAAAACTTTAGGGATAAAAGTATAAATTTTTAATGGATGATTAATCAGTCTGCTTAAGAGGATTTAACTTGATAGATTTTTGGTTTTGAAACAGGAGTGGCTCTTAGATTTGAGTGTTAGCCTTGTTATTGACAGCATAGCAGAGCTTGACCATCCAGTGCCCTTGAAGGCTGAGGGTTATGTTGCTTATGGTAGCATTGTCTTTCAGTTTGTGGAGAGAAATGGTAGTTTGAAAAAGGTCACTAATAGGTGATTTCTTTTGCTTATTGTTACAGAGATAAAATGCATATGTAGTGAAGTGCTCAGATCTTTTAAGTATACAGTTTGAGTTTTGACAAATATATGTACCCATGTAATCACTACCCTATTGAAGATAAAAAACAGTTCTAGCACTCCCAAAGTTCCCTTCTGCCGGTGGCAGTCAGTTCCTCCACTCCTTCAGCACCAACCACTGCTCTGATTTCTATATCTTTACATTAGTTTTGTTCATTTTTGAATTTTGTGTCGTCAGTGGAATCATATAATGATTCTGGCTTCTTTTATACAATATAATGTCTGAGATTTTATCTATGTTGTGTGTATCAGTGATTTGTTCATTTTTCTTGTTATGTAGTATTCCACTATACGGATATACCAGAATTTTTTATCCATTCATATATTGATGGCCATTGGAATTGTTTCCAGTTTTGTGTGCATAGGTTTTCATTTCTCTTTTGTAAATACCTAGGAGTGAAATATGGAGAAGGCGATGGCACCCCACTCCAGTCTCTTGCCTGGAAACTCCCATGGACGGAGGAGCCTGGTAGGCTGTAGTCCATGGGGTCGCTAAGAGTTGGACACAACTGAGCGACTTCCCTTTCACTTTTCACTTTGATGCATTGGAGAAGGAAATGGCAACCCACTCCAGTGTTCTTGCCTGGAGAACCCCGGGGACGGGGGAGGCTGGTGGGCTGCCGTCTCTGGGGTCGCACAGTCAGACACGACTGAAGCGACTTAGCAGCAGCAGCAGCAGGAGTGAAATTGCTGAATCAGAGGATAGCCCCTAATAGGTTTTGGTATTCCCCACTTCCTGCAGCTTGGAATACTTAAGCTGTAATAATAGACTACTTGATGCTTGTAAGAGATAAGACTTGATATAGCAAAACAGAATTTTAGAAAGTTGCAGTATAATGTTTTATCCTTAAGATATTTTTAAAGTATCTTACTCAGCTGTATTTTAATCAGTATAGCATGTGGTTTGTGGACAAGCAGGCTTCTTTTAGATAGGTTTATAAAACAGTAGAAATGAACCGCTACTTTATTTGATAGTACAGTTTGAATTTTAAATAAAAAATAATTGGATAGTAAAGCTGATTAAAATAAATAGAATTTGAAGCATTGTGGATTTAATGAGTGGATGTTTTAAAAATGCAACCTTGGCATTCGTATACTATTTTCATATGAAAACTGTTTTCAGGTATTAGAAAAGAAAATTTCTATCAATTTGTCTGTGAGACATATTATTATGTCTAGTCTGGTATCTCTTAAGTTCACCAGGCTTGGCCTTCCAGAGGTTATTTTATAGTGCTTCTAAGTGGTTTGTCTTTCCTGATGTAGTTCCTTCATTCATTACCCCCTTAGAAAAAAGAAGTATGCAATTATATTTTAACCTCTAAAGGCAAAGATTCACTGTAATATGTATTTTGAAGTCATGGTTCTAGAGAACTAAGCATGATAATAACCATCTTGTACAATTTTCCATACATTCTTACATATTTCTACTATAAATGGCCAGGGAAAGCAGAATCAAATTTGTTACTGATTCATAACCTGCCATGAATGCTTTGCTGTTAGATGGTTTTTAAAAAAATTTGCTTTAGGTTGATTTAGAAACATTTTCGGAAAAACAAGTGATGCCTACTTCTCACGCAAGCGTTTGTTGGTGAGCTCAGCTGAGCTCCACTACTCTCATCTTTTGCTTGGACCAGTAAGTAGCTCATAGCGTTTTCATGGTGATGACAGACGCACAGGAGACAAGTGGAAACATGAAGATGGCTTAAGGGTTGGCACACTGTCACCACTGCCTCATTACACTGCCAAAAGCAGATGTCATGGTTGAGCCCAGTGTCAAGATATGGAAATATATTCTGCCTATAATGGGACAGACTGCAAAGCGACACTACAAAAGACATGAATATAGGGAATAGTGAAGAATTAGGGTCAATGTAGTCTGTCGCATGTGGAAAATTTAAAAACATGCACAAGCAGAGCAAAGAGGATAATGTCCCTTCATTCGGCTCAGCAGTTGTAAACATGTGGTTAGTTTTCCTACACATATTTACTTAGTGCCTCATAGTAAGAGTTGCATATATCTGTAAATTCCATCAGTGGTTTCTTAAGTCAGTCTCCCAAAGCAACAGAAATGAAAACAAACTAATGGGATCTAGTCAAACTTAAAAGTTTTTGTGCAGCAAGGGAACCATACACAAAACGAAAAACAGCCTACAGAATGGGAGAAAATATTTGCAAACAATGCAACTGACAAGGGCTTAATTTCCAGAATATATAAACGGCTCATACAACTCCGCAAAAAAAAACTCCCCAAAAGACAAAAAAAAAAAACAAACCCCACCCAGTTGAAAAATGAGCAGAAGACCTAAATAGACATTTCTCTGAAGAAATGGCCAGTAGGCACATGAAAATATGTTCAACATTGCTAATTATTCAGTTCAGTTGCTCAGTCATGTCCGAATCTTTGTGACCCCACAGACTGTAACATGCTGGCTTCCATGTTCATCACCAACTCTCTGAGCTTGCTCAAATACGTGTCCTTAAGTAGGTGATGCCATGCAACCATTTCATCCTCAGTCGTCCGCTTCTCTTCCTGCCTTTAATCTTTCCCAGGATCAGGGATTTATCCAGTGAGTCAGTTCTTCACATCAGGTGGCTAAAGTATTAAGAGTTTCAGCTTCAGCATGAGTCCTTCCAATGAATATTTAGGACTGATCTCCTTTAGAATGGACCGGTTGGATCTCCTTGCAGTCCAAGGGTCTCTCAAGAGTCATCTCCAACACCACAGTTCAAAAGCATCGGTTCTTCAGCGATCAGCTTTCTTCACAGTCCAACTCTCATTTCCATACATGACCACTGGAAAAACCATAGCTTTGACTAGACAGACCTTTGTTGGTAAAGTAATGTGTCTGCTTTTGAATTTGCTATCTAGGTTGGTTATAGCTTTTTTTTCCAAGGAGCAAGTGTCCTTTAATTTCATGGCTGCAGTCACCACCTGCAGAGATTTTGGAGCTTAAGAAGATAAAGTCTGCCACTGTTTCCACTGTTTCCCCATCTGTTTGCCATGAAGTGATGGGACCAGATTCCATGATCTTAGTTTTTTGAATGTTGAGTTTTTAACTAAATTTTTCACTCTCCTCTTTCACTTTCATCAAGAGGCTCTTTAGTTCTTCTTCGCTTTCTGTCATAAGAGTGGTATCATTTGCGTATCTGAGGTTATTGATATTTCTCCTGGCAGTCTTGATTCCAGCTTGTGCTTAATCCAGCCTGGCATTTCACATGATGCACTTTGCATATAAGTTAAATAGCAGGGTGACAATGTACAGCCTTGACATACGTCTTTCTCAGTTTGGAACCAGTCTGTTGTTCCATGTCCAGTTCTGTTACTTCTTGACCTGCATACAGATTTCTCAGGAGGCAGGTAAGGTGGTCTGGTATTCCCATCTCTTTCAGAATTGGCCAGTTTGTTGTGATCCACACAGTCCAAGGCTTTGGTGTAGTCAATAAAGCAGAAGTAGATGTCTTTCTGGAACTCTCTTGCTTTTTTGATGATCCATGGATGTTGGCAATTTGTTTTTTTTTTTTTTTTTTT
>SJXQ01013150.1:56087-94071 GCA_006408695.1 Aepyceros melampus | reverse complement strand
TGACGTGCAGAAGCTTTTTAGTTGGAAGTAGACCCACTTGTTTATTTCTGCTTTTGTTATTTCTGCTTCTGGATTCAGATCCAAAAATTCAACGCTGATACTAATGTCAAGGAATTTATCCTCTATATTTTCTTTGAGGAGTTTTGGGGCTTCAGGTCTTGTATTCAGGTCTCTAATCCATTCTGAGTTTGTTTTTGTGTCTGGTAGAAGACAGTTGTCCCGTTTCATTCTTTTACATGTTGCTGTCCAGTTTTCTCAACATCTTTTATTGAAGAGACTGTCCTTTCTCCATTGTATATTCTTGCCTCCTTTGTTGTAAATTAATTGCCTATAAATGTGTAGGTTTCTTTCTGGGTTCTCTAGAAACCAGAACCTAGATCTGTTCTACTGATCTAGGTGTCTGTCTTTTTCCTTAAGTACCATCCGGTTTTAATTACTATAGCTTTGTAACAGTATAGTTTGAAATAAGAAAGCATAATGTCTCTGGGTTTGTTCATTGTTCTCTAGATTGCTTTGCTATTTTGAGTCTTTTATGATTCCATATAAATTTTAGGACTGCTTGTTCTTTCTCTGTGAAAAGTGCCATGGGTATTTTAATAGGGATTATATTGAATCTGTAGATTGCTTTGGGTGGTGTGGACATTTTAACAATATTAACTATTTCAATTCATGAATATGGGATATCTTTCCTTGTATTTGAGTTTTCTTTGATTTCTTTTATCAGTGTCTTACAGTTTTCAGTAGACAGGTGTTGCAACTCCTTGGTTAAATATATTCTTAGATATTTTATTCTTTCCGATAAAATTTTAAGTGGATTGTTTTCTTAGTTTCTCTTTCTGATAGTTTGTTATTAGTGTACAAAAACACAGTAGGTTTCTGTATATTGTTTTTGTACTCTGCAACCATATAGAGTTCATTTATTAGTTCTAACAGTTTTGGTGGAATCTGTAGGGTTTTCTGTGTACAGTATCATGTCTTCTGCAAATAATGACAATTTCACTTCTTCCTTTCCAATCTGGATGCATTTATTTCTTTTGTCTTGCCTAATTACTGTGGCTAGGACTTCCAATATTATCTTAACTAGAAGTGACAAGAGTGGGCATCCTTTTCTACTTTCTGATTTTAAAACGTTTCAGCTTTTCATTGTTAAGTATTATGTTAGCTATGTGTTTTTCTTATATCATTTTTATTATATTGAGGTATGATCTTTTTACTCATTTTGTTGATAGTTTTTGTCATAAATGGATATTGAATTTTGTCAGTAAATGCTTTTTATGTGTCTTTTGAGATGATTATATAATTGTTCTCCTTCAGTTTGTTAATGTGGTATATCACATTGATTCATTTCTGGCTGTTGAACCATCCTTACATCTAGAATAAATTCTGCTTGATCACTGTGTATAATCCTTTTAATGTATTGTTGAATTTGGTTTGCTAATATTTTATTGGGGCTTTTGCGTCTCTGTTCATCGGGGATATTGGCCTGTAATTTTCTTTTTGTAGTATCATGTCTACTTTTGGTATCAAGGTAATGCTGGCCTCATAAAATAAGTTTGGAAACATTCCCTCCCTCTTCAATTTTTTGCAAGTGTTAAGAAGAATAGGTATTAAATCTTCTGATGCCCAACACTCTCAGTTCCCTGAATTTACACTCTGCTCACTCACAAGTTCACGCATGACTTGGTGCCATTGCTTTGCATGATCCTGATGCTTTTGCATTTTAATTCTGTCTTCAGAATCCTTCACTGTTCTTTATTTACTTTGGGTCAGTAGTTTCCAGATTTTTTAGCAGCAAAGTTAAAAAAAAATTGCTGTGGGAGAGACCAACGTAGGGATGCCAGATACTTATTTGTTCAAATATGGAGAAGAGGGCTGGGATGGGTTGGGATGCTAGAAACGTAAAAATAAATAAATAAAAATATCATCTGCTGTTGCTATCAGTTCAAAAAAAAAAAAAGAGTTGGTTGGGGCGGGGGAGCTACTGTCACACCATAAGGGCATAAGAACTCATTAAGCAGAGAATTTTCTTTCAAAAAACAATAACTTAGATGTTGACACATTCACCACTTTTATGCTAATTGCGTTAGCTTTCTTTAGCTTCTGTTCATTCAACATAAATTCAGATTTCCAGCCACTATTTGGAAGCCACTGCTGCAGAGGAGTCTAAAAGAATGAGCTCTTCTTCCAGCCCCAGAATAAATATAAGCCACCAAGGAGCCCATCTTACCCATGCAGGAAGCCATCAGATGGATGTCTTGGCCAGGGTCTGTCCTGCTTATGTGGCCATAAAACCAGAAGTAACCATGGTTCTACTGCTTCCTGTTGCTGACTTAGCCCTCTAATCCCTAAGCCTCTAACCCTATAACCTGTTGTGACTGGGGGTGCTGTTGCTCTTATCTTGGGGTCACTGAGAGATACAGAGATGCTGTGAATCAGATTAGGATGAAGAGTAGACCCTGAGGCCTTAAGTGGAAGCTGCTTCAATTCTGAGGCTTAGCCATGTGTTCGGCCTCTGGACTTTTTCTCTCTCAGTGAAGCTGCAGGTATCAAGCAGTGACAGCAGCGTGGATGCTGCAGGCCATAAGAAGAGATTGTATGCTGGACTGTGAGGCCAGCCTGTTCAGTGATGGAGCACACTAGAACCGCTGGGACATGAGGCCGGAAAAACACATGCTTCCGCCTGCCTGCCCAGCTGCTCCCGCTCCAGCCTCCTGTGGCTGTTCCACAATTTAGCCTGCTTGGCTGAAAACCAAATGTAAAAAGGATACGGGAAACCTTTAGGGACTTAAAGGAAGTCTCGAAGTTTAGGTGTGTACTGAGAAACTTGATTTCCTGGTGGGGTGTCTGGGCCCCTCGGATGAGCTGAGGCACTTGGGTGTCAGCTCACACCCTGCTCATTAAAACTGCTCCTCTGTGACCCCGTCCTGGGAGGTGTTCAGAGGATGGGGCAGAGCTTCCTGTTGGCTTGAGGAAAATTCATTTCCATTCCACAGATGTGCGTTGAGAGCTGGTTACTCCTGAGGCTAGCACGGGGCAGACCTGGGCTTTCCATGGAAGGATTCCAGCTGCAAAATCCTGCTGTTTGCTTGGTGAAAAGAAACTGAGCTAGGCTGCCTTTTCATTCACACAAACATTTCCTGAAAAGGTTTTCTATCATCTGTAATTTACTTAAGTACACATTATCTTCTTTGTAATCTTTCCTTGATTTTCTTTTTCTTTCCCCATTGCCTACTCTTTCTGTTTCTCATTTTTCTGTCTCTTTGCCAATAGTTATTTTCTCCATGGAGCTCTGCTTTCATGTAGGGTATTTTTTATACACGTTTGCAGCTAAGTTTATGCTTCTTAGAAACAAGATTCTCTCTGAAAAAATAATTTGCGGGATCAAGCTATAATCTAGTTCCATATGTAGACATAAAATACGAAGCAGACAAAAGAAACAATAGAATATGATTATCAATCTGCTAAACGGCAGATTCAGTTGCCCTCCTGATTTCTCCCACCTGAACTCAGGGTGCATAGAGACAGACGCATGCTAGACTAGGAGATAAGAGACAGAGTTTTAGGCCTGGCTGTAAAAGCCCAGGGACAAGTTGTTTATGCTATCCACAGTTTCCTCACCTATAAAATATAAAGACAGAATTTCATGTTTCATATTTCTTTGGATAAACCCAGATCATAATTATGAATGTTCTTGGTTGTCTTAGTTTGGGCTGCTGTAACAAAATGCCAAAATGGAGTCACTGGGACTTCCTTGGTGGTCCAGTGGTTAAAAATTACTTACCAATGCAGTAGACACGGGTTTGATCTCTGGTCCGGAAAGATTCCACATGCCCTGGGGCAACTAAGCCTGAGTGCCACAACCGCTGAGCCCATGCTCTGCAACAGGAGAAACTACTACAGTGAGAAGCCCAAGCATCACAGCTAGAGAGTAGCCCCTACTTGCTGGAATTAGAGAAAGCCCTCTTGCAACAATGAAGACCCAGTGCAGCCAAAAATATTAAAAAAAAATGAAGTCATTGGAGGTTCCTCCATTATCTTGGGTCTCATGAACTTGGATCAAAGCTGCAACCAAAACATAACTCCTGTCCGCTTCCTTTTTAATATGATACATTTGGTCTTTCAGTTATCTCACTGGATGAATTGGAGATGAGATAAGTTCAGCTATTTATAGCCCTGTAGTTATGACCAGGCAATGGCACCCCACTCCAGTACTCTTGCCTGGAAAATCCCACGGATGGAGGAGCCTGGTAGGCTGCAGTCCATGGGGTCACTAAGAGTCAGAAACGACTGAGCAACTTCACTTTGACTTTTCACTTTCATGCATTGGAGAAGGAAATGGCAACCCAATCCAGTATTCTTGCCTGGAGAATCCCAGGGATCGGGGAGCCTGGTGGGCTGCCATCTATGGGGTCACACAGGGTCAGACACGACTGAAGCGACTTAGCAGTAGCAGTTATGACCAACCTAGATAGCATATTCAAAAGCAGAGACATTACTTTGCTGACTAAGGTCCGTCTAGTCAAGGCTATGGTTTTTCCTGTGGTCATGTATGGATGTGAGAGTTGGACTGTGAAGAAGGCTGAGCACTGAAGAATTGATGCTTTTGAACTGTAGTGTTGGAGAAGACTCTTGAGAGTCCCTTGGACTGCAAGGAGATCCAACCAGTCCATTCTGAAGGAGATCAGCCCTGGGATTTCTTTGGAGGGAATGATGCTAAAGCTGAAACTCCAGTACTTTGGCCACCTCATGTGAAGAGTTGACCCACTGGAAAAGACTCTGATGCTGGGAGGGATTGGGGGCAGGAGGAGAAGGGGACAAGAGGATAAGATGGCTGGATGGCATCACTGACTCGATGGGTGTGAGTCTGAGTGAACTCTGGGAGTTGGTGATGGACAGGGAGGCCTGGCGTGCTGCAATTCATGGGGTCGCAAAGAGTCGGACACGACTGAGTGACTGAATTGAACTGAACTGAGGGTTCTATAGATGAAAGTGAAAGTCGCTCAGTCGTGTCTGACTCTTTACAACCCCATGGACTATACAGTCCATGGAATTCTCCAGGCCAGAATACTAGAGTGGGTAGCCAGCCGTTCCCTTCTCTAGGGGATCTTCCAACTCAGGAATTGTACCCAGGTCTTCCACATTGCAGGTGGATTCTATTCCAGCTGAACCAATCTATAGATAGGTCCACATGTTTTTTATTCTCCTGACTCAAGAGGTGGAGCTTACTTTTTCTTCCTGAACTTTAAGTCATTAAGAGATCCTGAGCCAGAACTACCCAGCTTCACAGGAACTGGGAGATAGTAAGCTCTATCGTTTTCAGCTGGTAAATGTGAGATTATTTGTTATGCAGCAGGAGATCACTAATGCAAATTCAAATCTGCAGAGTGGCCTTGGAACTGTTTTGATTTTGGAATTTGATGTACACTATAATGTGCCTTAGTTGAGTCCCTGCACTACTATGATTGGTTCACTGAGACAGCACCCATGTACCTGCATTCAGGTTTCTAGGACTCTGCTTTCAAAAGGTCCTTCTTGACTTTGGGGCAAGTCAAAGAGAAGTACTTGCTACCTACAGTTCACATCCCTGTTTCCAAACCTTCCGAAATTCACTTCCCAAGCAGAAACCCTTAGATTTGTGTAGGCAACCTAACTATAGGCATAGGAAGTGAATTCAGGATTACCTGACCTGGAGCTTGTTTTCAGCCAGGTAAAATATTATTCTGACTTTCCTGATGAAGCGCTAAAGTGACTCAGGGGGCTGCTACAGCTGGTCACTGGCTGAGCTGTGAGTTTTCTTCTCCCATCAACCAGGGTTATTTGATGGTAAGCAACAAAAAGGGATTGCAGCTCTTATACAAAAAGGAACTGTTGGGATGCTGTCAGAAGCTTGGATCTATCAAAATATTCAAAGAAGCAGGTGACTTAAGCAGCCAGGAGTGGTAGGAGGACTCTAAAGAGGGGTGGTCTCTTTGGAGGAAGAAACTCTAGCCATTTCTCCTTTCTTCCTTGTTTCCCAAGGTTCGGGTTCTCAGGAGAGGCCTCAGTTGTCAGTGCCAGGTGCCCTGGCTGTTCCTGACAGTGAGGCTCCTAGCTTTTTTATTTACCCTCCTACAAAGCCTAAATGGGCTTCCCGGTGGCACAGTGATAAAGAATCTGCATGCAATGCAAGAGCTGCAGGAACCATGGGTTCAGTCCCTGGATTGGGAAGGTCCCCTGGAGGAGGGTATAGCAATCCACTCCAGTGTTCTTTCTTGCCTGGAGAATCCCATGGACCGAGGAACCTGGTGGGCTTCAGTCCATGGGGTCACAAAGAGTCAGTCACAACTGAAGTGACTTAGCACACATGCGTGCACACGAAGCCTTGATACAATAGAGGAATAATTCACCAGAGGAAACCAGTTCTTTCAGAAGGAAGAATAGATACTCTCCAGTCAAAAAAAAATGACTGAGGTCTCCTGCCATATGCTTTTCTCTTCTTAGAATTTTCATATTCTTTGTTATTGGTAAATATTCACTATTGCTCTCGCCCAGCAAGAGAACAGAATGTGGACTTCTCTCCAAGAGTTGCTGGTATACCCTTGCATTCCTTAAAATGAGGCTGTGACATTTCTTAGGGCTCCCACAACAGAGTGCCACAGACTGAGTGGCTTGAAATTACAGAAATATGTCTTCTCACAGCCCTGGAGGCTAGAAGCCCCAAAGCAAGGTGTTGGCAGGGCCTTGCTCCCTCTGAAACCTCTAGAGAGGATGCTCCTTCCTTACCTTTTCCAGCTTCTGGTGGCCCCAGGTGTTCTTACATCACTGCAGTCTTTGCCTGTCTCCCATGGCCTTCATCCCCTGGGTCTTCATCCACATTCCCTCCTCCTAGAAGGACACTGGGTCATATTGATTTAGGGGCCAGCTTAATGATCTCATCTAACCTGATTACTTTCAAAAGACTTTTCCCCATAAGATCACATTCACACATTCTAGCAGTTAGAGCTTCAGAGCTTTCTGTGGGGCCCGATTCAGCCCCCCAGTACCGGGCAACTTATTATATCCTTATTCTGCAGGATACAAGGTGGGCACAAGTTGCTGGATTTTCAGTCATCAAGGACCTTTGTTTGTGCTTTGGCTGCACTCTGGACAGCTCCCAGAGCACTGCTCTTAGTTTCTGAGAAAACGTTTGGGGGGTGGATCCCTTCATTTTATTTACTTTATTATTTTTAAATTAATTTTTATTAGAATACATTTGCTTTAGAATGTTGTGTTAGTTTCTGTTGTACAGCAAAGTGAATCAGTTATATGTATGCACACATCCACTCTTTTTTAGATTTCCTTCCCACTTAGGGGGTCCCTTGGTTTTAACTGACTGATTTGCAGTAAAGTGAGTATCATGGTTGTAGAGAGAATGTACTCTAGTGTGTGCTCACTTATATCAGGCTGTGTTTGGAAAGTGTGTTTTGTTTTAAGTTGTACAATATTATATATTGTAGAAAAGTGAAGTTACAGGGGAAAACAAGTGTAATTCATAACAAATAGTGTTACTATAGTAACTTAAAAAAAACTATTCACTGAGCTCTGTTGTATGTATGGATTGAATGAGTCATTGATTGGTTGGAGGATGGATTTTCTGTCATAAATACAACATAGGAGATGGTGTTGAATTGAAAAAAGTGATCATTCAAGGTTAACATCATGGTCAGAGGGTGAAATCTTGGCTTGCATTTGTATTTCCTTATATTTTTGGCTCTAAGCTCAGTAACTGTGAAGTTGGTGTTGACACAGCTTCTGGTTTCTCTAAAAATGGCGTCCCAGAGATTCCCTGTGTGGGCAACATGGACATCAGTGAAGGCTGAAGTCTTTGGGGGAAGACCTTCCCCAGCCTCTGCAGGTCACGCTTTTGATGAGGGTGGGGGTGTGTGAGGGGCTCCAGTCCCCAGAGATCATATTCGTAGATGCTGAGATCATATTTGTAGATGTCCCACCATTAGCACCCCAGGACCACACACAGCTGTCACCCTTTCTGTCCACCCAGCCTTTGGAGTCTCAGAACCACAATACATGAAGAGACTTGAGTAGGAATTGGGCTGTGACCTTTGCCATCCGTTCTCTCTGGAGCCAGTCAGGATAAAGAGAATCCTGTACTGGCCTCAACTTAAATGTAGTGTTGATTTTGGGGTTTTTAAGGGTAGCTAGCAATTTGACTCATTAGGAAATTAGGGATATTTTAAATTTTTTTAGTAAAAAAGCACTGCTTAAAAGCAAGTCATGACAGTAATTAAAAATGTCAGGATAAAAGAGACCCTAAATGGGCATAACACTTGCCAGACTGCAGGCCATTTTTTGCATGCATTCCCTCAGCTGGGTTTGTATTCCTGAAATGACCTGTGAGTGGATACAGCAGGTTTTAGACCTGATAAAATGGATGTTCAAAGAAGTGGGATCATCTGTACAGTCTTCTTCCAGGGGACATCCTCAGGGCTCTTTGTCATAGGTTGCATTGGTCGGTATACCAGGAAGTAGCAACAAATGGATCAGCTCCAGATTCTGCAGGTGAGGAAACGGGGGTTCAGAAATCTCCTGGGGGAGGTCTCCAAAGGTCCTGAATCAGCGGGTGAATGGGACTGGATGAGACTGAAATGGGACTGACACTTAATGCTTCTTTTTCCCATTATTATGGGTCTCTTTTGAGTACATTGTAGAGACTGTCAGAGGGCTGGGGGCAGGGAGTGAACTCTTTATTCTTTCTTTTTTATTGAAGTATAATTGATTTACAATGATTCAGGTATACAACAAAGTGATATATATATACATTCTTTTTCAGAATCTTTTCCATTATAGGTTATTATAAGATATAGAATATCCTTGTTCTATAAATAGGCTCTTGTTTATCCATTGATATTTTATATATAGTAGTGTGCATCTATTAATCTTAAATTCCCAATTTATCCTTCCCCCCCTTTTCCCTTTGGTAACTGTAAGTTTGTTTTCTAGGTCTGTGAGTCTATTTCTCTTTCGTAAAGAGTTCATTTGTATTATTTTTTAATTCTACATATAAGTGATATAATATGATATTTGTCATTCTTTGTCTGCCTTAGCGTGATCATCTCTAGATCCATCCATGTTGCTGCAAATGGCATTATTTTATTCTTTTTATGGCTGAGTAGTATTCCATTATATATATATGTACCACATCATCTTTATCTGGTCATCTGTAATGCAGTGGACTCGTTTTGCCTTTGAATTGGGGTTAGTTAAGTGTGTGCTGAAGTGAAACCTGCCTTTTCTCTAGCTTTCTGATGGGGACTCAGCACACTTCTTCATTTCTCAGGGGGAAGCAGCATCAGGATACAGTGGAGGACAGATATGCCTTAGAACTCTGAAATTTTAGGTGTGGATCCTAACTCCTTCACCTGTCAGCTGAGACTGGAGACCTAGTGCTGAGGGTCTCTGAGCAGGAACCTTCTTATCTGAGATGTAATATTCTGTGCCTCGTGGGATCATGGTGGGAACTGAATAAGGCAAATAAAGTTCTCAGAAATGTGCTGTGAACATGGCCAGATGACTTGCTTCCGTTGTGTGTCTAGCAGCAACAGCAGCAACAGCATTGAACAGCTGTTCTGTAGGGCTTCACTGGTGTATCATGGAAGGACACAGCAGGAACCGAGTTGAGGAAAGGATGTCAAAGATGTCACGGAGGGGTTTCCATGGTGGTCCAGTGGCTAAGAATCCACCTAGCAATGCCAGGCACACTGGTTTCATCCCTGGTCCAGGAATATCCCACATGCCATGGAGCAGCTAAGCCTGGGGGTGTGCCGTAACTATTGAGCTCACCTGCTGCAACTGCTGAAGCTTGTGTGCCCTACAGCCCATGCTTAGCAACAAGAGAAGCCACCGCAATGAGAAGCCAGAGTGCCGCAACCAAGTGTAGCGCCTGCTCACTGCAACTAGAGAAAGCCCGTGTGCAATGACGGAGACCCAGCACAGCCAATAAACAGATATTTATTAAAAAAAAAAGTGTCATGGAAAGGAACTTAGGGTCACAAAGACAAGTTCTGTGCAACCATGTCATTATTCACTTCAGGATGGAGAAAACGACATTATAATTTTTAAGAAGTTATTTTTTTTTCTTTCTTTCCAACCTGCCTGGAGGCTTGGGAGGGATATTGGGTTAAAATTTATTTATTTAAACTTTAAACTTCTAATTTTGTATGCGGGTATAGCCAGTTAACAATGTTCGGTAGTTTCAGGTGAACAGAGAAGGGACTCAGATATACATACACATTTAGATCAATACATAGAGTTTCTGAAACTGTTTCACCAAATAATGTCTAGGAGGGGAGAGATCCGGACCACTTCCTCGGTTGTGGAAGCCCTGGGTGAGGTGAGCTCCATGCTCCTTGCTGTGGGGGAGGAGGAGAGCTGCTGATGCCTGGGGGAGGAGCATGGCGTGGGCCTCCCCCAGCTCCCCCTTCAGCATCCTCTCCTGTCTAATCGAGCCTGGGTGAGGGCCTGTGGAGCTGGGGCTGTCTGGGGTCTGATGCCTGCTGCTCTTAACTCTTGCATCTTCCCTCCATGCCTCTCCATCTTCCGGGGGAGTGACTGTCTCTAACACGGTGGCTGTGACAGATGCTGTGGGAATTCTGAGTTTGGGATAATGAGCTGTCATATGTCATTTCACTTAAACACAATAATACAAATATTTTGATCAAACATTTTCTCCAGCTGTTGAGCGAAAGCAATAAAAGCAGCGGGAAGCGCCAGTGAATTCCCCTGTTTCTGAACTGTTTTTTACCCTTAGAAAGCTGTTGCCTGTTAACCCCTTTCTGTCTCTGTCTTTCTTCCTGCTCCTTTTCCTGGCCTCTCTGATTTTCCCCAGCGTGTCTGGGACTGTAAATAAAGAGAGTGAATCCAGGGCCATGAAGAGGCTGAAATTGACCACAGCTTTTATTAAACGTTCCTTCTGCTGGTTTCACTGCCGCCGCAGCTGCTGCCACCTCATAAAACTGGCTCAGCTTGGCCTCGGTCTCAACCTGCAGTCCCCCTCCACCTGCCTCTGTCCCCTCCCCCAGTACAATCTTGAACCCAGGGACTCTGGATTCACACCAAACTGTCAGGTGACCGTCTTCTGAGACAGCTTACTGTTTGTGGGCATCTGGTACTCCGTTCTTCTTCCTAGTTGGAATCTAGTTCCGTGGTTGATTTTGCTTGTAGATTTCTCCCTTTCATCCTGTTTGCTCTCTGCTGCTCTGACCTGGCTTTGGAATTGCTTCATTCCTTCTCTTTAGATAGAAAGGAATGTGGCCCCATAATGAGCATTTCAGGGGTGAAAGGAGGTACAGTCAGCCATCTGTGGGACTCCTGGCACATGAACTCCTGGCTGGTCACAGCAATTCTGCTTGCCAGTAGGAAGGAAGCCAGGGGTCTGAGCCTTCTGAATGCATCCTCCTAACAGAAATTCCTAGAAAGAATGGCCTGTGCCCCGCCTCTTTTGTTAAATTGCAACCTCAGTTTTAAAAGAGCCATCTCTCTCAATATCCTGTAATAATCTGTATGGGTAAAGATTCTAAAAGAGAATGAATACATGTATATGTATAACGGAATCACTTTGCTATACATCTGAAACTAACACAACATTGTAAATCACCTCTGTCTACGTGTGTGTGAGTTGCTCAGTCATGTCCGACTTTTTGTGATTATGAGACCGTAGCCCACTAGGCTCCTCTGTCCATGGGACTCTCCAGGCAAGAATACTGGAGTGGGTTGTCATGCCCTCCTCCAGGGGATCTTCCCAACCCAGGGATGGAATCTTTGTCTCCTGCATTGCCAAATAAAAGAGCCATCTCTGATTACGCATTGCCACAGGGTCTGATGTTTCTCACAGGGTCTGATGTGAGCCTGGGATGGAATAGATCCTTTTTTAAAATTTTTTACTTGATGCTCTTTTGAAGAGTCTTTAAAGCCCATTCCTATTCTCTGTCTTCCTTGAAAGGCGCTGCTTCCTGTTCTGAGTCCTAGGAAAGCTGAGTTCCACCAGCGCTGTCCTCTCACTTCTGTCTCCCAGCCTGGCTATGACAACTGCCATTCCTCTCTGCCTACAGAGCATGCTCAGGCGCTTCCCTTCTATAATCAAAGTAATACTGCCATACCAAATTCCTCTCTGACCCTCACCTTTTCTAGCTGCTGCCCTGGCAGTCACTCTTCTGGGGGCACGTCACACTCTTCACCTCCCCAGCTCTCCAGCCTACACCACCTGCCACTCCCACAGAGGTACCACCTCTTCCTGTGGCTTCTCCACACCATTCACGGCTGGCTCCCTGGCGGCTCTGGCGTTTCCCCCTCACAGCTTTGCTTTGTCCACTTCCTCTGCTCATCCCTTAACGGTTGGTTGGTCTCACTCCAGATGTCCTACTGATCCTGTTTGGAACCTGCCTCCTGTCTGATTTCATTCCCTCTGATGGCATTTACTGCCCCTGCAATTGCATCTCCTACTGCAGGGCATACTGGGCTCTGGGATTCCTTCCAGACCTGGAACCACCTCCCTCTACAGCCTCAAACCCCACTCATCGCAGCCTGAATCCGTCCCTGCCCACTGTTTCTTCCTCAGCCTCTGCCTGCCTTTCCTGTGTTCCCACTGTCAAAGGGACCCTGGGAGACAGCCCTTTCTCCTCTCACCCATGTGTCCTTTCATCCTTCTTCACCCCAGGCTCTCCTCCAACCATTCATCTTCCCACTGACTGAGTTTCATCCATTATAATCCATTCTCCTGATAGCTCAGTTGGTAAAGAATTCACTGCAATTCACAAGACCCTGGTTCGATTCCTGGGTCAGGAAGATCCGCTGGAGAAGGGATAGGCTACCCACTCCAGTATTCTTGGGCTTTCCTTGTGGCTCAGCTGGTGAAGAATCAGCCTGCAAAGCGGGAGATCTGGGTTCAGTCCCTGAGTTGGGAAGATCCCCTGGAGAAGGGAAAGGCTACCCACTCCAGTATTCTGACCTGGATAATCCCATGGACTAGTCCATGGGGTCACGAAGAGTCGGACATGACTGAGCGACTTTCACTTTCATTTTCAATCCATTCTCCACTTTCCACCAAGGTAATATTTGCAAAATGCACGTCTGATCGTTTTAAGTCTCTCGCATCCGCTCTTGGGGCTCATTGGCTGGCATGCAAGGGCCTCTGTGGCCTGGCCTCCTTTTCTTGCACTCACCCCTAGACCAGTAGGTTCTGAGTGCAGTCCCCCAGATCAGCAGCTTCAACATCACCTGGAACTTGTTAGAAAAGCAAATCCTTACTCCCCTCCCGGGCCTACTGAATCAGAGACTCTTGAGGGTGGACCCAGCAATTTGCCTATTAAAGAGTGATGGGAGGCACATTGCAGTTTGAAGACCAGTGCTCTAAGGCAGGGGTCCCCAGCCTCTGGGTCTAATGCATGATGATCTGAGGTGGAGCTGATGTAATAATAATAGAAATAAAGTATGCAATAAATGTAATGTGTTTGAATTACCACCCCCCCCCCCTTTCCAGTCCATTGAAAAACTGTCTTCCATGAAACCGGTCCCTGATGCCGAAAATTTTGAGGACCGCTGCTCTAAACCATTCCTGGGCCCTTCCGGCCCGCCCACATACCCGGCTGCTTCACGCACACTCTCTGTGTGTTCTCTCACCTTGCTCCCACTCATTTTTTCTGAACAAGATTTTTCCTCAAAAAGAGGGAGTTTTTTTGATCCTCTTCCCTGCCTATCCGCTCCCCCTACTCACTGCTCACCTGAACACCGTCTTTTCACTGGGATTCTTTGAGCTGGCATTCTTGTTCTTGGCTTTGTGACCAGTGGGTCCCCCAGCTCCTCTTGGGCAGGACCGCCTACTTTTAGGCTCCTATGTTTCCATGGCCCATGTGGTGCCTGGGACCTGGCAATGCTTGTTAGGTTTGTATGTGAATCCATCTTTACTTATTTATGTACTTACAGTAAGTCCCCTCCATGCGAATGAGTTCCATTACGAGAGTACGTTCATAAGTCCAATTTGTTTGTAAGTCCAAGAAAGTTAGCCTAGGTACCATTAGCTGTAGGTTTATAATACTTTTCATACAAACAATACATAAAAAGCAAACAAAAGTAAATATTTTTAATCTTACAGTACTTTACCTTGAAAAGTACAGTACAACAGCTGGCGTACAGGGAATGGAACTGAATTAACAGGCAAGAAGAGTTACTGACTGGAGGAGAGAGAGGAGATGGGAGATGGTGGAGCTGAAGGATTGTCAGTAATAGAAGATAACAGCTACATCATCACTGCTTTTATGCTTGCTGACGGTCATCCTGGCTTGAAATAAAGACACTGTACTACTGTACTCTATACAGTCCTGTACAGTAAACTACACACAACCACTGGTAGAGGATGCAGGCACAGGACAGTGTGTGCCAGACACGTGAACTAACTTATGTGATCGGACATGCAAGGGTACGTTTGTATCTTTGAAAGTTCGCAACTTCAAGGTTCGCATGTAGGGGACTTACTGTATTTATCAGCCGTTGATTGAGCCCTGAGTGATTCAGCCTATGGCTGAAGCAGCCCAAGAAAGAATTCCTGGTTATAGTTATCCTGCTCCTGCTGCTAAGTTGCTTCAGTCGTATCCGACTCTGTACGACCCCAGAGACGGCAACCCATCAGGCTCCGCTGTCCCTGGGATTCTCCAGGCAAGAACACTGGAGTGGGTTGCCATTTCCTTCTCCAACGCATGAAAGTGAAAAGTGAAAGTGAAATCACTCAGTCATGTCTGACTCTTAGCGACCCCATGGACTGCAGCCTACCAGGCTCCTCCATCCATGGGATTTTCCAGGCAAGAGTACTGGAGTGGGTTGCCATTGCCTTCTCCATAGTTATCCTAGTCAAATGAAACGACTCAGAGTAGCTGAAGAGCTGAGGACAAATCATTTATCAACGAAACCATTATTTGCACAGTACAAGTGAGGTAGTAAGGTCACAGGAACAACTGAGACTCTTTCGTGTAACTTCACTTTAACTCAAGATGCATCTTGGATAGAATCACTCCTCTTTGCCCCTCCTTTGGTTCCTTTCTGTTTTCCTTAGCAAGATAGCACAGAACCAGGGCAGATTTTCAGTGTGGTTTTTCTGTTTTGAAGAAGGGCATTATGTTCTAGGCTCTCAGTCCTGAGTTTATTTGAGTGTGTGGCCCTTAAATGATTCCCCCATCCCTGAGGAGCAGCAGGTAGACTTCCTTTTGGGGGAGAGGGGGCACAAAGATTTGTCTCAAAGCTCTGAGACCTGAGCATTCTTCTGCTCTTTAGATTCCTCACTGTTGTGTGTGTTGTTTTTTCTTTTGTGATTTATCACATTAGCACTTAATTACTCTTCATGACAGTATTAAATTTCATGAGTGATTTATAGTTTTAATAGAGACTTGTATGATTTATTGCAGTTGGCATTTGAGGTTTACCAACTTCTTAAAAACCATGAGTACTGGAATTGCTTACTCTGACCCTGTTCAGTACAAGCACAACGTAGGTGAAACCCCAAATTCAAGTCTAATAGGGCTGCCTGTCCAGCCCCAGTTTTGTTTGCCACCACTGTCTCCTGTTGTGATGTATGTGTACCTGCAGTGGCAGTGGGTATGTGTGTTCTTAAAGAAAAAGAAGAGTGGATCCTTTCTAGTTTTTATTTTTTAACTTTTTATTTTATATTGGAATATAGTTGATTAACGACATTGTGTTAGTTTCAGGTATATAGCAAAGTGATTAAGTTATACATATACATGTATCTATTCTTGCTCAAACTCTTTTCCTTTTTAGATTGTTGCACAGTATTGAGCAGAGTTCCCTGGACTATACAGTAGGTCCTTGTTGGTTATCCATTTTAAATATAGCAATGTGTACACGTCAATCCCAGACTCCTTAATTATCTAACATGAACCCCGGATGGTTTCCTGTGCCCTGGATGGATGGATGTGCCATAAAGGCCTGAGATGCACTGTTCTGGAAGAAGCTGGTGACAGGCGTGGGGTTCTGTCTGCATCTGCCAAGGGGTTCCCCAGCCAGGGGTTCCCACTGCAGGCCTGCAGTGTGTGGCTGAAGAGGTCACAGCCATCCACAGGTGCTCCAGGCTTCAGTGGGCCAGTGGGCTGCCAACCGCCCTGTGCTGGGCTCTCGGAATCTTGGGAACACACCCCGCATGGTCCTTGCCTTCTTGTCCTGGTCTTTTCCAGCACATTTTATCCATGCCATCCTGGCTGCCCTGGCCCTGGTTTTCCCCCAGGCCCAACTTTGCAGCTGTGGCTCCAATGAATATTATTTCCATGCACTGTGGCTTTGTTATTTTAAACGGGGGTGGCGGGGGGGAGGTAGGTAGCGCCTGCTTGGGTGTTTTCCCAGAAGACTTGATCCACTTGTACTTCTAGAAAAAAGGGTGTGCCCTCCAGGCTCTGCTTTCTCTCTGTGGATAATCCTCTGAGGGCCCTCAGCCTCTGGGCAGATAATCTCTTTGGGGTTATCTGTTAATTACCAGTGAATGTGTGAAGTATTTGTGAAAAGGCTTTTGAAGTGAGCTCCACGCGCTGCCTCGACCCTCCTGGGCCCCCTTCCCAGGGCAGAGGGGTTTTTGGGCTCAAAGCGGGTCCCCCTCAAGTGCTGGTATTCTCTTGCTAAATTGTTTGCCTTTCTAATGAAGTGAACTGTTTGTTTGACTCTGCGGAGGAAGGTATTTAACCAAGGGAACTAAAGTAAACGTTGAAGACATTCAAATAAGCCCTGCATCTCTGCTTTGTGAAGGGAAGGAAAACAGTTTGGCCTCGTTCACCTCCGGGAAGAGTCGTTAAGTTACTGTTTAAATATGAACGGAGCCCAGCCAGCGGATATCGCCCGGCCAGTCTGGGGCTTTTGTGCTCGCCCGGCGGGCCTGGGAATTCCTCTGCCAAGGCCACAGGGGAGGAGAGAGCCGCTCCAGTCTAGCAGTTAGTAATTGTGATTTATTTATGTGTAGAGGGAACTTCTGCTTCATTCAGTCATGATGAAAACAAGCCAATTAGCCCTCGGGATGGCTGGCGGCTGGCAGGGCAACTTTGCTAGCCTCGGGAAGGCTAGTGAGAGGGTGTCATAGGGGATCCAGCTGGGTTCACCCTGCCACACAAGCTGGGACCTGCTCCATGTGGGCCAGGTCCCTAGTATCTGGGAGAAGTGTCTGAGATGCTGGAATGATGGTCCCCCTGAGGATGTGTACCTGAGATGGGGACCCCAGGAGGAAGGCTCACCTTGTTCCTACCTCAGGACCCGGGGTGAAGGTGGGTATAAATGATGCCCTTCAGCTGCCTATGGGTTTTGTTATGGGGACACCTGAAGCAAGGGGAGTCCCCAGGAGGAGAAGAGTAGCTCTACTTGAACGGGCTGTGGCATTTGTGGGGCCCAGTGCAAAAAGAATATTCGGGGCCCTTGCTCAAAAATGATGAAGAATTTCAAGAGAGTGACAGCAGAGCACTGAAGCCATCATGAGGCCTGAGCCTCGTGATCAGAAGCTTCCAGGGCTCTGCAGTCAGACCGGACCTGACGGAGGCCCAGCCTTGTCAGTTCCTACCTGAGTGCTATTCAAAAAGCAATATTCAACTGAGTAAATTTTAAAGATATTACTGGCTTTATTCATCCATTTATGAACCAGGCAGCTTTCCTGTCTAGCAGATAGAAAGGAGCTCAGAGGAGCTATACAAAGTCAAAGACTTTCATAGGTAGAAGGGAGCTGGGACAAGAGAGATATACTAGGAGGAAGTGGGTTGGTTGCGGCAATGTCACTCTCCTTAAGGAGATGGGATTGCCTCACTTGAGCCGACCAGGTGATTTCTGATTGACTGGTTTAAGATTCCATTTCTAAGGGGAGCCAAAACTATCATTAAGTCTCAGTTTGCTGGATTTGGTGACATGGGGCTTAGCATAGGTGACTCCATGTTGGGCCTTTTGTCTTTTTTTTTTTTAAAACAGTGCCTTTCATTTCCCATCTTTGATGCCTGTCTCATCATTGTGAAGTAGGGGTAGTTATACTTGCTTCACTGCGTTGTCTTGTAGTAGAAATAAAAACTGAGCAGCAGTTAGGGTAACCCTGAAAAGTGTTAGTTGCTTAACGCTAGAAGTGCCAACTCTTCATGACCCCGTGGCCACGAAGCCTGCCAGCTCTCTGTCCATTGAGTTCTCCAGACAAGAATACTGAGTGGATTGCCATTCCCTTCTCCAGGGGATCTTCCTAATCCAGGGATCAAATCTAGGTCTTCTGCATTGCAGGCAGATTCTTTACCATCTAAGCCATCAGGAAAACCCAAGGATAACCCTGAACACAGAGTGAATGCTCAAAAAATGAGAGCTATTTATTATTTGCCTATATCTTTGGCTGTCTTTCCCCCCCCTCACTTAATTTTGATCATTCTGTATGGCTCATACATAAGGGCGCATTACATAGGGCTGATCTGGAATTTGGGGAACAGAGTTGGGTGTTTGCCACAAAACTTACTTAAAGACAAGGGATGAAGAACCTCACATGCATCATGATCAGTGAAGGCTTGAGTGCAAGGCAGGAACATGGACTGAGCAATCAGATTAAGTCTAAAGCTGAAGATGCTGAAATGAAGATGTTGACTATCACTGTTCACTTGGACAGCTGGGTTGAAGGAGAAGGACTTAGAAATAACAATAACCCTTACACGTGAGGACTTTAGATTTTATGAACAACCTTCATCTTTGTCACTTGGTCTCTTGGACAGCTTTGTGGAGTAAGTAGGTCTGAATCTTGTTGGCTTTATTGTATGTGTGAAAAAAAATCTGTTAACGATTATAGTCATTTGTTTCTAGGTAAATCTATAAACTGTGGTTTCAAATGGGAAGGACAGCCAACAGGAAAGGAAGTAACAAGTGTGAACTTTGGGGAGTGGAGGTGGTGGTGGTCATGGACATGTGTAGATAAAAAGCAGCTCTGGGCTTTTTATCCACATAACCAGGAACGTGTGGGTATGTGAGGTCACAAGTGCATCTCAGCGGCTGTGAGTGGATGGAGAAGGAGGGAGGTAGTCAGGTAAGTCACATGGTCATGATCATTGAGGAACTCACAGGTGGCACAGCTAAATGGGCCTCCCATTCCAGTAAAGGTGGACAGAGAGTTCAGGTGTGACACTGAGATGAACTTGACTTTTCTCCTTTCTTGATCCATGCTATCGGTGTAATGATTCTATAAACTCAACTTTATTTGTGGATCAGAGAAAGACTCAGGCATTGAGAACTTCCAAATTGTGGCCATCTAATCATTAATAGTGGGGATGCCATAGATGCAAATGCCATAGCTGGACCTTTGAGCACCGTCCTTCAGCACAAAGTGATTCCCTTAAATAATGCCATCTGATCTATGCGCATAGAGCCGATGTCTTTGAGGACGTGTTTCCACTGTAGCCCAGTGGCTAATGTAAGATTTCAGGGAAAAGAGAGATACAAGAAAAATCAGGAATATTTTGGTACTTGCATTCTCATGAACTATGACATGTGAAGGAGAATTTTTCTTTCCCCTTAGAAATAGGGGAGCCTCTCCCTTTTCTCTGATTTCCTTGCATTCCTACAAGGGAATCATTTCACTTCATGTGCTTTGTTATTTTACAATCATGGTGAAAGAAGCACTTAAATAAACTCTCTGCTTAAAAGCTTTGTGTGTTCCTGCTTCCTGGTGCTTCATGGCAGTGAGAATTCAGGGTTTAAGGGGCAGGAAAGTGGAGCCTTTCAGGGCTCCCAGTGTGCAATCAACGTGCTGGAATTTCAATGGATTCCAAAGGCGTAACAATAATAGCATTAAGAACAGGCCAGGGCCTTTGATGTTATTGACAAAAAAAGGGGGAGTGGGGGCAAAGGGGCCCCTGTCATTTCTGTCATGAGCTTTTAAACTTTAGACCTCTAACCTTTTGTGTCAAAGAGCTTTTTCCATATGGGTGTTAGCAGGCTACTCAAGTCTCCTGAATTGCCTGGAGCGTCCACATTTCCTTGGTGGGAAAGGACATTCAGTGTCTTAGAAAAGACCCAGCGTAGGGTGGTTTTCTCTGAGTGCCCACCGTTATCTGCCCCATTTTAGTGGGGCGATGAGATGGGATGGGGTGGGGACACTGCTTGTCTACATGAAGTGACTCCTGGCCCGGCAGGAGGCAGGCAGACTTGCGGGGCTAGAAGATGAAGATGAACTTCAGAGAGATGATTTAACTCAGGGCATGTAGGCCCTTGCCTGGAGTAGGCTCTGAACATGGGAAGGTCAGGGGGATCTGGAACTTGCACAGGCAGGATTCTGAAGAGATGGCAGGCCTTAGTTTAGCCTGTTATTGAGGCCCACTAGGTAGTTGAAAGAGTCCTCCAGTGCTGTACGGGCCTGGTCCACTGCTGCTATTATTTGGCCTCCAGTCCAACCAGCACAGGCTTCCCTGGTGGCTCAGACGTAAAGAATCCGCCTGCAATGTGGGAGGCTTGGGTTCGATCCCTGGGTCAGGAAGATCCCCTGGAGGAGGGCCTCACCACCCACTCTAGTATTCTTGCCTGGAGAATCCCCATGGATAGAGGAGCCTGGTGGGCTACAGTCCATGGGATCACGAAGAGTCAGACACAACTTGAGAGACTAAGCATAGCACAGCAGCACATCCTGAAGGTCTTTGTAGGTTTTCCAGTGCCTTCAAAATACTGAGTTAGCCAAAAATTTTGTTCAGGTTTTTCCATAAGATGGTACAGAAAAACCCAAATGAACTTCTTTGGCCAACCCAAAGAAGTTATTTCCCAAGGTTGACTTGGATGGGTGGCCCTCTTTGACTAGCAGCATCATTCTATGCTGTGGAACTCTGCAGAACCTCTGAGCCTCAGCCTGGGCAGTTATTAATACCATGCAGAAGACCTGAGCTTATGTGCCTGAGAGCTCTTCCTGGTTCCTGCTTCTGAACAGGATGGAGACTGAGATGGGCTCCTTGAAGGTGTTTATCATATTGGGAGCGCCACCTCTGGTGGTGGAGTAGAAAAAACACCAACTTGGCCCTGGTTTCTATGACATTGGGGTTGATCATTTAGCTTTTCTGAGCAGATCATGAAATTTTTCCCTTCTTACCTCTCAGGATTATGTGGTAATAGAAAATAAGGAGACACAGTACTCAGGAGGAATAATAATAAAACCTTGGAAATGATGATTTTAGGGTTGTCAGGAAGATCCCATGAAGAAACAGACATGGGTATTCTGAACTGTAAAGCACTGTATTCTTTTGCTTTTACCTTTCTCAATGTACTTCTGCTAATTTTACAATATTTAAAAAAGTGTTTGGGGGCTCTTGTTTTATGTTTATTTATTTATTTGACTGTGCTGGGTCTTACAGCGTGTGGGATATAGTTCCCTGACCGGGGATCGAACCAGGGCCCCCTGTGTTGGGAGCCCAGAGGTATAGCCACTGGACCACCAGGGAAGTCTTCTGGAAGCACTTTGTCAGTTGATTTATTTTGCTTAGGACACAACTTCTAGACCTCATCATTGTTGTTAATTATTGGTTAACTCACTAAGCCAGGTGACTTCTGAATTCAGTCCGTCTCTTTGCTTGCACCCAGCACTTGGTACAGGTCAGGGAATCCTGTGAACGTGACCCCAGCACTGAGGAGAGGAACTTCTCTGTTTTATTGGGTTCCCTAAAGTTTCTTTTCGTATGTTCAAATAAATGTTTTCTAAACCGTCAAAAAAAAAAAAAAAAAAAGAATGAATTCAGTCTGTCTCTAAGGCTTCTGTAGTTAGAGCTGAGATACCAAAGGCTTTCCTGGAAACATTTCATCCTCTGCCTTCACTTCATCAGCATTATGAATCCCAATGTACATTTTCCAAACTATGAATTTGGCTTTTAAATTGTGCTGTGCAGGTGGTGCTAGTGGTAAAGAGCTCTCCTGCCAATGCAGGAGACATAAGAGATGCAAGTTTGATCTCTGGGTCAGGAAGATCCCCTGGAGGAGGGCATGGCAGCCTGCTCCAATATTCTTGCCTGTAGAATCCCATGAACAGAGGAGCCTGGTGGGCTGCAGTCCATAGGGTCACAAAGAGTAGGACACAGGTGAAGCAACTTAAAAAAAAACTGGTCGTTGAGATAAGAATATATCATTGGTAACCAATTTCCATCTTCTAATGTCCATGCTTTCATAAGAAAATATACCATTAGCATAGTTCAAGTTAATGGAGTTGTCACTTAAATACAGTGACTCTTCATATGCTTTCATGTAATTTTCTTTGGATAGTTTTGCAGGTTAGGTATAATGGCTGTAAACCTTCTCTTATTTCTCTTTGCTTCCTTTCCCTCTCTTTATTTTTTTCTTTTATCTTGGCAGGAAAGCTAGAAACAATGAAAATATGATGGCTTCATAGGGGATCATAGGCAAGGTGCATTCCAGAGACTCTGGGTGGAAGATTTCGTTGGCCAGCCAGTGGGCAGATGTGGCCTGTTGCTGCCATTGGTAATACAATAGACTGATTTTTCGTGGAAAAACTTGTGAAGATTAGTTGGGTAAAAGAAGTTAAAAGGGACCAGAAAGGGGAGAGGTCAATTTTTTGTTCACTACTTAGGATACAATTGAGGTGGTAAAGACAGATTTCTTGTTAATTTACTTGCAGAGGGCTATTTATCATTTTCTTGTAGAAACACATAATTATGCTTGAAAGGAGTATGGCCTGGATGGGTTGTGGTATGACTAGAGTGCAGTGCTGGGTAGCATTTAGATCTATTTAGAATATTAGATCAATTTACTATATCTCCATGCTGCCACAGAAGAAATAATAGAGAGTGCTGTCTGTGTAGTGGGAAATGCCCATGGATATTTATACAAGAGGAATCAGGGACTTCCCTGTTGGGCCAGGGGTTAAGATCCACTGCAGGGGGCACAGGTTAGATCCTTGTCAGGGAACTAAGATCCTAAAGCACTGCCTTGAGGCCAAAAAAAAAAAAAAAAGGAAGGAGTCAGGAATGTTGGGTGGTTGCCCGAAGGTTAAAATTGTTTGGGTTTTATAAATAACATAGTTTTGTTAATCAGCTTTCTTTGTTAACTTTGTGTATGTTTTAGTTAACTTATAAGAGAACTTATTGTAAAGCAAAACAAACTAAAAAAATAAAAATTAATTAAAAAAAATTAAAAAAAGAGAGAACTTAAATTTTAAATTTGCAAATGTTAAATGATTATTGCCATTATTTGCTAGATTTATAGTTAATTTAATCCCTCATCATTTTTATCTTAGAATTTATTTGTGATAGGTTTTGCTAAAATCATAGAGTAAATTTTCTTTTCTGAGTAATTACCAGTATGGACACTTCTATAGATATTTTTAAGTCACAAATTGGCATATCAGTATTTTACACATATAAAATATGTTATCTCTCAAAAAAAATTGGCATATGTTTTTTCTGAATTGTAAACATTTCTGAGTTGCTTTCTGAATTGCTTTCTTGGGGTATACTGGGAAAAGGTTCATCAAACTGTTTCTTGTAAGGGCCAGAAGAAGCATATTCATTTTTAAAAAAGTATTTATTTATTTTTATTGAAATACAATTGCTTTACAATGTTGTGCTTTTGCTATATCAGTCGTGTGCATACATATATCCCCTCCCTTTTGAACCTCTCTCCCACCCGCCCCTCATCCCGCTAGGTCATCGCAGAGCCCAGCACTGAGCTTCCTGTGCTTATAGGAACTAGAGTTCCTATAGAGAGTGAAGTAAGTCAGAAAGAGAAAAACAACAAACATATATTGTGGTACATATGCAGAATCTACAAAAATGGTACAGATAAACCAATTTCCAAGGCAAGAATAGACTCAGATGTGGAAAATGGACATGTAGACATGAGGGGGAAAGGGAGGGTGGGAGGGAGATTGGGATTGACACATATACACTTCTAGGTTTTATGGGCCTTGTGTTTCTCTGTCTCAGCTCACCAAGGCAGTCACTGCAGTGTGAAAGCAACTATGGGTGGTATATGAACAAAACAGCACCTGTATTCCAATAAAACTTTATTTCCAAAAACTGCCTGGTGCAGTAGTTTGCCTCCCATGACATATACTCTACAAGTTAAGGTTCCTGCCATGGTGTAAAGTGAAAAGTAATAGATTTTTTTTACTGCAAGGCATCTCTCAGATGTCTAGAGTATACCAAAATTACAGTTTCTTAAAACTTGTGCCACATTACAGCAGGTCTTATAAACAAGATGGTCTACATTCCTGACTCTGGAGATACGTCCAGCTCCAAACCACATACATGTAGGACCAGAAAGAAGATTCCTGATTCCCCATGAAATGCTTCATGGGATGATTCCACCTGCATGCCCAGCAAATCCACAGCGGGGTCCCTTTGGGGTTCTGCACCATAGATCCTGCTCATAGCAGACCAGCTGGACCACAGACTGCCTTATTACTTGATATAATCCTGGTCAGATATCCTGGGGCTGTCCTCAGAGGGGCCAGATCAGCCCCTTTCTGATGCTCTGTGGTCCATAGGCATATTTCTGTCCATGGTATAATCCTGTTCAAGGCAGGAACATGAGGATGTTTGAACAGGGAGTCAGTCTGGGTGTTGGAGTCAGTCCACATAGTGATGTCTCCTTTAGGCCACTGAGCCCTGGAAAAGGTCTGTAGATGCCAAAGTGATAACTGGAGATGCCCAGATGCCTCTCTGTCATCTTATTAGAGTGGTGAGGGTCCCTCTCTTCCCCTCTTGAGACCTCTCATTTGAGCTATGCTGGATGATTACCTTGGTTTTGGCATCATAGACGTTGCCCACATTCGGTTTTACTATTTCTACCAATGGCAGGAGATTGAGTGAATTGGAGAGGACTGGACATTCCTACAGTCAAGGCTGATCCCAGTGACAAGAAAAATCATTTCTAGTTCTCATCTAGAATAAATTCCAAAGTCAGTGAACAGAGGACTTCAGGATTTAAATAAGCCAAGAGAATTTATGCCCTGGGCGGTTTACTCTTGTGGGTCCTCTCATACTGTTTCCTGGGCACTTTCAGGCCACTAAAGTATCATTTGGTGAATTACTCCTTCAGGGCACTAATGGAGCTGCCTTTGATCTCTCTTTTTTAATCTACAATTTTTGTATGTAAATTTCAAACCTTAAAAGACAGTCTCCCCAAATGGCATCCAAGAGATCTCATAGCCTGAGGATATTAAAACTATTTCTTGAGAGAAGGATGCAACAACTGAAGATAAAACTCTGTGTGTCTTTCTCTGACTACAGGTTTTATGATCAACCCAGGCTATTGTAAGGAGACCCAAAAATCAATGCCTCTCATTCCTAATGAGACCCTCAATGCACAGCCTGATGACAGCCAGCATGAAATTGAATACCGACAACTATACCCAGCATAAATATTGTTACTATGCATTTCAATTTAAACATGCGTCAAGCCAATTACATATTTATGGGGTTTAAAGACTCTTCCACTTGCGCCTCGGATAATACGCACTTGGCAAATCTCCCTTTAGTCTAAGACGCATTTGGTCCAATAGTCAAACCCCTCGCGAGTCTGTAATAAATCATCTTTGCACCCAAAGCATGGACAGTTGACTGCTTCCCACTGCTCCGCAGACTCACCCCCACCTGGTAGAATTTTAATTCCTTCAGTAAAATTGATTCCCCCAGTTCTGCACATTATTCTCCCTGTCTTCCATTTAGCCCGTTAGTTTGCTGACAGCAGAGTACACAGCACTTAGCAGCTGGTTTGTGGAACCATCAGTCAGGAAATTGTATGATAAATAGGAGGGAGCCAGGTTTAGTGGCACTTCCTTCTGCTTCAGCAGTTTTCGCCTGACTTTGGAAAAGTCATCATGTGGTGTTTTGTCAAGGGCCAGAGCAGGAGATGGCTGCGGTGCGGTAACTTATTACACATCCTCTTGAGTTATGATGCTCCACAGCTGTGCTGCTCATGTGTAAATAATAAACTGGGAGGTGGATAATTATGGTGGCTGCTGGTGACACAGGCCTGTTCTCGTCCTGTGGGTTTTCTTGGACAGCTTCTTGGGCCTCTGATGGAGTATATTGCGATCTTCCACATAGAAACGATGAGCCGAGATGCAAGAGAAGCACTCCACGTTTGAGGATTTGCCAGCATCTTTTTTTTTTTTGGAGAGATGTGTTAGGATTAATGTCATGTGATGCCACGTATGTTAAAGGACATGCTTGTCCTGATTTTTATGCTTCGTCTCTACTGTTAAGCTGTGGTCAAGCGTGTCTTGAATTGGAAGAGAGCTGTTTCATTGCATTTACTAGAAAGCGGCTTAAGAGGTGTGATTTCCACTGCTAACTGACATGAGGTGTAATTGTTTGCACAGACTTTATCAGTCCAGGAGAAGTTATTTTCAACTAAATCAAGAAGGAAACAAATAGGAATAAAAATGCTTAAACTACAATCAGATGTCTTTGATCAAGTCAGATTGTATTCATATTTTTTGGTTCTTTATTTAACTTAATTCCAGAATGCAGGATTCATAAATTTTCTTGTAACATAAACACTTTGAGCAAACAATGCTGTAAGATGCATCACATACTTAGTCAGAATTAACTTTTAACTCACAAAACATACTCAACAGTGGGAAATAACTACTAAATGCCCCAACAATTACTAATTCTAATCCTAAATTCTTTCCTTTTAAATATTTTTGCAATGCTTGATAATTTTCTCTCTCATTTTGAAAAGGAAGAGTGTGAGAGAGAGAAAGAGAAAGTGGGTTAAAATCCTGTTAAAATAATTTCGTAAAAATATAAAGATGACAGTGCCTTCTATATGTCCATAAGGGTCTTGCAGTTTTCCCTGGGGCTGAAGATTTATACTGCTTGGGTAAATGCTTTTCATTTTATAGAATTGTGTGCCTGGTTTTCACCCCCGATGCATATAATCACTGCAACATAATTATAAATACTCAGATAAAAGATAATGACTGTTACTTTTTGGATATATGAGGCATATTTTGAAGGTATAATACCTGCCCACATTTTGAGCTCTTGTGTGTATGAGAAAAAGTCTGGGTTTGTGCATCTTCATAATTCATAGCTGCAACCATATACAGAAAAGCAGATATAGTTAGCACCCACTTATCTGGTGGAGAGAATTTAATCACACAGCCAAGAGCCAAGAAGTAAATAAGTGAAAATATCTTCCAGGTCTGACAGAATTGTCACAAAGTCCCTCAAAACACCATTTAAAATGATGCATAGGGAAAACTTGAAGAGGTGTGTCAGATGGCATGAACCTTAATTTACAACAAGCTCTAGTAGGTTTATTTCTCCAGTTTCCAAGAATGGACGACTGTGTTAAGTTTGAAGTCTGCTAGAGGCAAGCCCATGAGCATCAGCAGTGACTGCTAACAGGAGGAGAGGAGAGAGAACCACGCCCGAGGCCTGTTGGCCATCCACCTAACCCCTGGCGCACCAGACCCTCAACGGCAATGATTCATTTGGGATTGTTCAAAACTGAAGACCATGAAACATTCACTGAGTAGATGTCAGACTTTCAGATTCATGAAATAGATTACTCCACTCAATTTTATGTTGTTTTAGGAAGGATACATCATTTTCTTCCAGAAGAGTTAAAGAAATAGGACGTTTGGGCTCTGCAGGATTCCTGGGTTATGTGAGACATTTAAACTTAGTGCACCAACTGGCAAGATTTGTGTTACAAAACAAAGCAAAACAAAAGAAAACAGTTCCAACATCCTTTTATAGTGTCCTAAGTGATGTATTTAAAGTATAACTGAATTTTTCAGATGCACTTTATAAAACGTATAGCATTTGATCAGGCAGTCAGCATGTCCCTATTGAATTTTCAGCATCATTGTACATCATGATATCGCAGTGTCAATGATATGAGATAATATCAAGATGACTCCTTTCCTCTTTCAGTACCATTCTCTCCCTCCCTTATCTTATAAGGAGCAAGTACAATATACAGTGAGTAATGCACATTTTCTGCACTGCAGAACCTCTTCTTCTGGGTTCTATACCTGGTGGAGTTCAGCTTTGGGCACCTCCGTAGTGCTGTCAGGGCTGTAATGTTGTACGTTAATAGTTCTTCTCTCTTATTATATTCTCCTAATCATATTCTTAGATTCTCAAAGGAGGCCAGCAGGAGCAAAGCCTTAAAAAAAAAAAAAAAAAAGGAGGGGGAAGTAAAATATTATTTTTAAAAAAAAGGTTGTTATATTTACATTATAAAAGATGCTTGTTGGAGAAAATTTGGACAAGAGAAATGTATAGGAAGGAAAATGAAAACTACTTGAATTCAACAAGCACATGTATAATAGTCACCCCCAGGACTTAAGGAAACTCACAGTGGAGGATGCAATCATACCCTCGTCTATGTTTGACACACTCACTCCCCTGCCCCATGGGGAGGTTCTGTGTCACTTTTTCCAGCCATTCCTCAGGGCCTGTTCACAGGGTCTCATTTGGAATTGGCTTTTACTGCCTACTACACTTCTCTGGTGGCTCAGAGGTTAAAGCATCTGCCTGGAATGCAGGAGACATGGGTTCGATCCCGGGGTCGGGAAGATCCCCTGCAGAAGGAAATGGTAACCCACTCCAGTACTCTTGCTTGGAGAATCCCATGGAGGGAGGGCCTGGTCGGCTACAGTCAGTGAGATCGCAAAGAGTCAGACACAACTGAGCGACTTCACTCACTCACTCACGCTGGGCAAAATCTTCAGACTTTTCAAAGGAGCTCATAGCCCTTCTGAGGCCTGTTTGGTGTACACATCAGTTCTTGGGAGTGTTCTGGGCAACAGGGGTGTGACAGCTACATGCAGGCTTCCAGGGCGACCACGTATGGAAGGTAACATTTACAACACGAGTTCTGGTGTATTTGCTATCGCCTCAGAGTTTCGAAGGCTCCCCTCCTGATCTTGGACTTGTTTCTTTATTGCTTCTTGAAACTCAGGAAAAACTTTAGTATCAGGGGAGCTCCTCATGATAAAAATCTGGTAAAGCTATTTTCAGTTCTTTCAGTGAATCATTATTTAGAAAAAAAAAGTTTATTTTCAGATTTGTCAAAGATAATCTGGGCAAGTGGGAGCAGAAGAACTATTTTAAGGAAGCGTACACACAGAAACCTCAAAACAGTGATGACTGACCTGAGCCAGAGCAAGAGAGGAGGCCAAGGGAATGATGGTCCAAGGGGAATGTTGGGGCTGCAGGAGAGGAACCCCTGGTTTACTCCAAACGTCCCTCTGTCAGGCCATGTAACATCTCTAGCCAACCTATACATTTGCCGCCCTTGTGTTGGGATTCTGGAAGCCTGACCTAGGACAAGGAGGAGTGGGAGGGGGCATGAATTTGACTTTTTTAAATGTGTGTGTGTGTGTGTGTGTGTGTGTGTGTGTGTGTACATGTGACATGGATTCTAGCAGGGACTTTTGAAAGAACTTCTTCCCTTACAAGTGTGGGGGAGATGAAAACTAGTAGTGATATTATGTCTTTGTCTAAAATTCACTTCACAGGATTTCCCTGGCAGTTAAAACTCTAAGCTCCCAGTGAAGGGGTTGTGGGTTCGATCCCTACATGCTGCAACTAAAAAGCCTGCATACCATAACTAAGTCCGGGCACAGCCAAATAAATAAATATTAAAATTCACATGACAGTGTATTTTAAAAATAAAAAATGAGACATTCCCTGGTGGCTGAGTGGTTAGGACTCTCCAAACTTTCATTGCTGAGCAACTGGGTTCAGTCCCTTGTTGGGAAACTAACATCCCACAAGCCATGTGATGTGGCCAAAAAAATAAGTGCAAATAAAAAAGTGTTTTGGTGTCTCTTCCTCTTGGCTTGGTGGCTTCCTTCAGCCTTTGCACTCTGGCCAGTCTTTCTTCCAGGCTAGGGGCACGTGCTGTACCTCTTTCTTGCTCTCCTGTCTGGGTTCAGGTTGCTTTCAGTGGCTCTACTGTCTCATGTGCTGGTACTATTTGCTTGGTCCTGAACTTTCAAGAATTCTTCCACAAATTCTTCAGGTTAATTTCAGCATCACTTGTGAAGACAGTGTGGCAATGTGGCTTCATGTATGAGAATTCTGTTTCAAAGTGTTCTGTTTACACAGGTTGGACTTTCTTTCCTTTTCAGACCCTCCTCATCTCTTTCCTGCATTCCATCCTCCTGTACCAATTGATGCCAGACACCACGAGGGCCGTTACCATTATGATCCATCTCCGATCCCTCCGTTGCATGTGTAAGTATTACAACTTTGCCCATTAAAGAAACAGAGCAAAATGCTGGCTTTTACCATCTCAGGATTTTTGTTACCAACACAGCTACTGGGCTTGGGAGCTGTGATAGAAGTCTAAGATTTACTTCTGAAATACGGCAAGCCTATCTGTTCCTGGACTCACTGAAGCACATCCCTGCTGCTTCCTGAAGAATGCCTGTCATACGAGGTGGCTGGCACGTATTTCCTATATATTTGTGCTGACGTGTGCTCTGTGGCCTCTAAATACTAAATTAAAAAGCAGAGGCCTAATGGAAGGTTCCCTCTCAGAATATGTATTTGGTTAAGAGTGGATTTGAAGTTTCTCATGCTCCAGTTTCTATTAATGGGAAAGCCCTGTTCCAGGGATCACAATGAGTCATAATGAAATTTTCACGGTAAATTTTCATAGCCCCTGTGGTATCTACTCAACAGTCACTTGATTGATGGGAATGTCACCCAAACAAAATGGCAAATGTGATCGAGCACATGGTTTACACAGAGATAAAAGGCAAGAATGAGGGTGATAACTAACATACATTAGAAAAGGAAGAAAAGACAGATATCATGTGATATTACTTATGTGCAGAATCTAAAATAAAATGATATGAATGAACTTATTTACAAAACAGACTCTTAGACGTAGAAAACAAACTTATGGTTGCCAAAGGTGAGGAGAGATAAATTAGGACTTTGGGATTAACATATACATACCACTATATATAAAATAAATAAGCAACAAGGACCTACTGTATAGTACAGGGAACTCTGCCCAATATTCTGTAACAACCTAAATAGGAAAAGAATTTGAAAAAAAGTAGATACCTGTGTATGTGTAACTTTGCTGTGCACTCAAATCTAATACAGCCTTGTTAATCAACTATTCTCTAATATAAAATAAATATTAAAAAAAAGAAGACGAGGTCCTGGAGATAAATGTGGTATTGCTCAGTTTGGAGGGAAAGAAGATCAGGTATTCAGGATAGCCTGCACCTAAGCTGAAATGACCTTCTTTTGTAGTGTTGTCCAGAAAACTGATGTATACTGTAACAAGGGGAGTCAATCTTTGGGAGGGGCTGGCCCTTTGAATGGCCTGGATTTTACATTTAGTCATGTCTGGTAATTACCCTTCATTCTGAGACAGTAAAGTTAGAAAGCCCCAAAAATAACTTTGAAGAATAATGCTAGTTATTTGGATGGTAGATTGCATCTCCAAGGCTATTCGTTACAGCTGTGTAATTACATATACGTCAAAGAAAAATGAAGTTGTTTTAAAACAAGTCCTCCTCTGTGAACAGAATTAATTGATATTAACAGCCCTAACTATATGCCCAAGTACACATATAATATTTTACCCACAGTTTTTTGGATCCATCTCCCATTACTGAACTGTAATTTCAGAGCAGATTTGCCTGGAGGTAAGTCATAAATCTGTGCTCAGACTTCTATAAGATTAAAGGAGAAGTGGATATTTAGAGAGAATGCAGAAAATTGTGACTTATTCTTTGACGTTTCATTGGAACACGAGTATTTTCAGGATTCTAAAGCCTGCTAAAAATACATTCAGATAAAACCAACAGGCCCATGTAAAGCTCCCTATACAAAGGGAAGAAAACTCCAAATTCAGGCTGAAATCTGCCATGGAATTCATCCTGCTCTCCCAAAGTTTTGCAGTACCAATGGGACGCAAGCTTCTCAGATGAGGATGTGCTCTATGGTACAGAACCAGCAAGGGCCCACCGGACCTGGGAGATGCACAGGACTGATTTCACCCAGATTCAAGTCTCTGCAGTGATAAAATAATTTGGATCAGATTTTCTATGGAATTTCAGAGTACTTCACTCTTTCAAAACTCATCATATAGAGAAATTTCAAAAAATGAATTCATATGATAGAATGAGGGCTTCCCTGGTGGCTCAGAAGGTAAAGCGTCTGCCTGCAGTGTGGGACACCCGGGTTCGCTCCCTGGGTTGGGAAGATCTCCGGGAGAAGGAAATGGCAACCCACTCCAGTACTCTTGCTTGGAAAATTCCGTGGACTGAGGAGCCTGGTAGGCTACAGTCCATGGGGTCGCAAAGAGTCGGACATGACTGAGTGACTTCATTTTCACTTAGAGATAAAAGCACCACGGGATAAGACAGGTCAAGTTTGGAGAATTCCAGGGAAGAGGGCTGCATTTCCTATATGGCCGCTGAGCTGGGATTTTTGTAGATTTTAGTATTGTTGACCTGTTATATCTTTGGGAGGTTCTACACTTGAGGATTCAACCAACCTTGGGTTAGAAATATTGGAGAAGCAAACTCCAGAAAGTTCCAAAAAGCAACACTTGAATTTCCAGCACACTGACAACTATTGACGTAGCATTTCCATTGTATTGGGTACTATAAGTAAGCCAGAGATGATTGAAGTTTCCAGGAAGACTTGCATAGGTTATACGCAAACACTATGCCTTTTTATGTAAAGGATTTGAAGATCATGGATTTTGGTATCTGTGATAGTCCTGGAACCCTTCAGATACTGAGAGATGATTATACTTCCTGCTTTTTCAGCCAAGCTTTAGGATCATTTAGCAGCAATTGACTAAATCGTTCTCTAGCTGTCTAAATGTTTAGTAACCTAAGATTCATCCTATAAAGCTGGTAGGTAATCCTAAACCTCCAAAGAGAAGCTCTGGAAGGTGCTGGGAGGATGTTATTGTCTCCTGGTACTGCTGGGCATTGCAGAGTCCTGGATGGAGACACTGAACTTATGAAGTAGTCTCTGGGAAGCTGGGGGTAGTCTCATCTCTCTGCTTTTATAACGTGACATTCTCCCTGCATTACGCTCATTGGTCTTCCCTCCCTGCATGGCAAACTCCTGCTTAAACTCCTTATCCTCAAGGCCTAACTCATTCTCTCTCTCTCTCTCTCTTTTTTTTTTTTTCTATTTTTTGGCCAAGCAGCATGTGATCTTAGTTTCCCGACCGGAGAGTGAATCTGCACCCCTTGCAATGGAAGCGCAGAGTCTTAACTACTGAACCTTCAGGGAAGTCCTTCAAGGCCTATTTCAGATACCACCTTTGTGGGCAGTCTCAAAGGTTGTTCCTAGAGGCTGTTCCTTAAGCACCTTGTGTGCCTTTATTGCAGCCGAATATTCTTGTCTGATCAGTCATTGCTTAGCGGTCACCGTACCTGCTAGATTTGCAGGCAGTGACTTGTTCAGGTGCCTAGTTAAATATGCTCCATAAACCTCCAAAGGGTCCAGTCTGGAAACAGCAGACTAGCAGTTAGAGAGCTTGAATTGTGCTCTTGCTTTGCACTTGTTGGTGCTGGGAATTGGCAACCTACAATTTCCATATATTAGTTCCATTCCATGAAAATGAAGTTACCTGCCTTACCTGATGGAGAAGGCAGTGGCACCCCACTCCAGTACTCTTGCCTGGAAAATCCCATGGAGGGAGGAACCTGGTAGGCTGCAGTCCATGGGGCTGCTAAGAGTCGGACACTACTAAGTGACTCACTTTCACTTTTCACTTTCATGTATTGGAGAAGGAAATGGCAACCTACTTCAGTGTTCTTGCTTAGAGAATCCCAGGGACAGGGGAGCCTGGTGGGCTGCTGTCTGTGAGGTCACACAGAGTCGGGCACGACTGACGTGACTTAGCAGCAGCAGCCTTACTCGACTCTCCAAATTGCAAATCCAGGAGTTCAATGGAATCATGTTCTTGTTAGCACCCTTGTGAGCACCCTTGAAAGCAGCGTGGTCTAAGCAAATAGGGAGAGTTAGCAGCCAGGCCACTGGGGGCATGACAAACACTCAGAGATTCTATTCTGGCCTGGCACAATCCTGAATCCTTGGGATGCTTTGGCACCTTCTTAGATGCAAATGTAGATATGCCTGTGACAGATCATTTTAGGAGTGGAGGGTAATGTAGGTGAATATGACTTGGTTACTGAAATCTTCAAAGCACATCTTTGCTTAGAGGATAACCTGGAAAAGTAAAATGATTTTATCTAGAAGTTGAATTCCAAAATGCTTGCTTTCTAATTAGCTTCTAGACAATGAAATCAAGTGAGCTTACTGATTTTTTAGAATAAATATTTTTAATTTTAAGTAGACAAAATTGAGGGATAGTCTCACTGTTTCATACACATGATTGTTCTGGTGCCAGTGTAATGAATTAAATGGTAAGTCTCTTGGAAACAGGACATGTGTTGATGATGGAAATGCCAACAGATCTCTGTTTAGAAGGATGGCAGGCACTGTGATAATTATGCTATCATATCCTATCATTAATGATTCTATTGAAAGAGGTTTATAAATTGCTCTTCCTTTTAGATAAACCACCCTATATTAAGGCATCAACGATACGGCGCAGAATTAAATTAAAATCTCATAAAATGAAATATGCTCTGTATTAGCTGTTTGACACTTAATTTGCCTCTGAATGAGTAGAGGAAATCACAAATTAACCTGCCTTTGTTTTTCCAACCATGGCTTATTAGGTGTTAGAACAACTGCAATTACAGCCTAATAATACCACCAAGCCTTATAAATATGTACGGAAATACCTCAGTTTGTGTTAAAGAACCCAGTTTGTTAAGTGGAATGCCTTTCTTTAGCTTACCCGATTTACTCTCAGAGTTTATGGTTAGGCAGTGTAGACAGAGTATAGAAACTTAAATTGTTCCTAATACAGTTCTCAACATAATGTTGGAATTTATAGTATTTTCTTTCTTAACTTAAAATCATGAATTTCAGTGCAGGATTTTAAAGTGGGATATGAAATGTTAGTGTCGTCTTTCCCTGAGTTGTCATGTAAGAATTGTCATAGAAAATGTATAATTCCTACATTATGTTTATTTAATTCAAGCAGTTTGCAAATTAAGAAACACTGGATATGGGGCATATCCGGTTTTCTTCTGAAAGTTATTCTTCACTGAATTCACCAGAACTTACGTTCAGTAGATAATTGGAGCATCTTGTTCTCTCTCAAATCATTTGTTTTGACCACAGAGTTCATGTTTTATTAAGCCATGGAGAAAAAATTACAATGTTTTACAAAAATATTAATGCGTATATTTTATTATGTTGCTGAGATCATTGGGAGCGTAAATAACAGCACCTGGAATCTGTAACTGCATAGTGCTGGTGGGAATTTCATGTGGCTGTTTCTTGGTCTTGGCATTATCTGTTTCCTGCTCCACACTGTCTCCATCAGGGCTGTGGGTTGCGTAACTCCAAGAGGCATTGTAGCAGCTTATGGGGATGGATGATGTTCTCTAGGCTAACGATTACTACTTATTTTAAAATCCCACTTGGAAATTTAAAACGATTGGGATATTGCATCCCTCTGCCCTAGAAACAGTTGTTTCAAGTGACTACTTTCACTTGCATTTTGAGTGTATGCTTGTTTTCTTGGCTTTACTGTTAGAACACATTTAAGCATGGGCTTACTTTTGAAAGCTGCTGCTGCTGCTAAGTCACTTCAGTTGTGTCCAGTTCTGTGCGACCTCATAGACGGCAGCCCACCAGGCTTCCCCGTCCCTGGGATTCTCCAGCAAGAACAAACACTGGAGTGGGTTGCCTTTTCCTTCTCCAATGCATGAAAGTGAAAAGTGAAAGTGAAGTCACTCAGTCATGTCCGACCCTCAGCGACCCCATGGACTGCAACATTCTAGGTTTCTCCATCCATGGGATTTTCTAGGCAAGAGTACTGGAGTGGGGTGCCATTAGACAGAGTGTATTCATAGAAACCCAAATTATAAAGTTTTAATTCCACATTCACTCTGGATTTTCACTTGAGAAAAAATATTGATCTTTTACATAGAGTTATTTTGAGCCAAAGTTTTCTCATTTATGGACCAGTATGAATGGAATTTAGGACTGTCCGTCTGCTTCTTGCTGAGCTCATCAGTTTATTTTTTTCAAAGCAGAATCAGCCTCAGTTACTAATTCATGGCAATAACTAGAGCCCCACAGATCTTGCCACTGGAGCTGAGAGCTGTCCTTGTCGTGTGCTATGAATGCGAGCAGCACGCCACCCTAAGCCAGTGCCTGACAGGCTGTCGCATTTCACCATCCACTTTACTGATTCATTTTAGAAAATCAGCTTCATCTTTTCTCTCCTGGGGGAAATGAGCACTCATGTTCTCTTCAACACAGCAGCTCTTTTTTTTTTTCCTCTCTTAGTTGAGTCAATGTGCCTCTTTCTAAGACCGCCTAACTCCCTAGAATTATGCCACCTAAGTAAGAAGAGCTGTTCCTCCCTCCAAAAGTGGTGCACTTCCTGGCGCCTGGAGAGAGGACAGTACCTGGTAGATCATTAATATTAGCTGGGGAAGAGAGGGCTTTGAAAATAAGTAAGGCTTCCCTCAACCCTTTTAGAGTTAGAGCTAGGAGATGAGTAGCAAGTTTGGAGTCTGAATAAATACATTTCATTCCAGACAAAGAAATCTCTAAGAAAAGATAGATCATTATGGTAAAAGCTTAGAGAAAGAAAGAGGCAGTGGATGACCAGAACTACTACTCAGTTCCTCTCTGTCCTCTCCTCCCTCTCTCCCTGGATTCAGCACCAGTGTGACTAGCTACTCTGCCTAGTGGAGCTCCTCTAATAACTATTCAGAAGCAGCCTTCAGTCTAGCCATCTACTTAAACTTTGTGATGGGCTCCTAATGTATAATAGTGATTGCATTCTTTTCAGTCCCAGGAAAGTCTCCAGTAAGATGCAGAGACTGAGCAAAGCTTTGTGTTTGGGGGCATAACTGACTTGGAATATTTTAATAGTGCAATTAAAAATTAACAAAGGCAAATCCTTTCTCTCCTCCTGTGTTTCTGCTCTACGCTAAACGTTGTTAAGACTGATAAAGTGTGATGACATCTCAGATTTCAGGCATGCTTCATTTTACTATGCTTCTCTTTATGGTGCTTGCAGATATTTAACTTTTTACAAATGGAGGGTTTTTGGTAACTGTGTTTTGAGCAAGTCTATGGGCACATCTTTCCAACAGCATTTGCTCACTGAGAGTTAGCATTTTTTTACAAAATATTTTTAATCAAATATTTTTAAATTTCGTGAATATTTAATAAAATATTTTAATGGAAAAACACTGACTTTTTTAAACATGATGCTGTTACACATGTAATAGACTAAAGTATAGCGTGAACATGACTTTTATATGCACTACTACGTGGGTGCCCAGTCATGTCAGACTCTGTGACCTCATGGACTTTAACCCACCAGGCTCCTCTGTCCATGGAGTTTTCCAGGCAAGAGTACTGGAGTGGGTTGCCATTTCTGTTCCAGGGGATCTTCCTGATCCAGGGATTGAACTCATGTCTCCTGCATCTCTTGCAATGGCAGGCAGATTCTTTACCATTGCACCACCTGGGAAGCCTTTATCAGTTCAGTTCAGTTCAGTTCAGTTGCCCAGTCGTGTCCAGCTCTTTGCGACTGCATGAATCACAGCACACCAGGCCTCCCTGTCCATCACCAACTCCTGGAGTTCACTCAGACTCACGTCCATTGAGTCCGTAATGCCATCCAGCCATCTCATCCGCGGTCGTTCCCTTCTTCTCCTGCCTCCAATCCCTCCCAGCATCAGGTCTTTTCCAATGAGTCAACTCTTCACATGAGGTGGCCAAAGTACTGGAGCTTCAGCTTTAGCATCATTCCTTTCAAAGAAATCCCAGGGTTGATCTCCTTCAGAATGGACTGGTTGGATCTCCTTGCAGTCCAAGGGACTCTCAAGAGTCTTCTCCAACACCACAGTTCA
>SJXQ01013150.1:33433-48567 GCA_006408695.1 Aepyceros melampus | reverse complement strand
AGACGGGGCCACTGAGGCCTGGAGGGGCCTCACTCACCGCCCCTCCAGCCTGGACTCAGAGCTCCTGGAACCTCCCTCTCTGGCTGACTACTTGGGTGCTAAGCCCCCTGCCCACCCAGACCCCCTCCTCCTCTGAGGTCATTCACCCCTACCAGCACTCCAGGGCCTGCACCTCGGTGCTGTGAGTGTCCAACTGGGTAGACATGCACGTGTGAGCACCTGCCTCCCCATGTCTGTGTGTGTCTTCCCCCTACAAAGCCAACATTCTGGAAGGACTTAGCTCTGCTTCCTCTTGCGCTCACTCTCTGGTCCATCCACAGGTCTGGGTCTCTAGCCTCACTCCACTGAGACAACCTCCCTCCCTCCATCCCTCTCGTCCTCCTTCTGGGCCTCATTTTGCCCCCTGTCATGCCCAGGGCCCTTCCTGTTTTCAGGACACCCCCTGTCAAAGCACCCCCAAGCTCCTTGGATTGGGCAGGGGGTTGACCATCCAGCCTCAGTGTATCACCAAGGTCCTACTTGGGTCTCAGGCCACCGCTGGAGGGACAGTCCCATCACCCACTTGTCCCCAGACAGGGGCTGGGTTCACCAGTCTTCTTCCCTCCTCAGACTTTCTCTCCCCAGAACTTTAAAAAATATTTTTATTTATTTGGCTGCACCGGGTCTTAGTTGAGACGTATTGGATCTCCTTCCCTGACCAGGGATCCAACCCCGGCCC
Source organism: Aepyceros melampus (assembly GCA_006408695.1). NCBI lineage: Eukaryota > Metazoa > Chordata > Mammalia > Artiodactyla > Bovidae > Aepyceros > Aepyceros melampus. The sequence goes on along the minus strand of SJXQ01013150.1, from coordinate 47,849 downwards.
CTGCACTGGGAGTGCAATCTTAGCCACTGGACACCAAGGAAGTCCCCTTTCCCCCCAGAATTGCTCTCCTGTCCCCCTCCCCCCAAATCTAGCCCTGACCAGGCCTCTGCCTCCTCCTGGCCTCCCATCTTGCCCACAATACTCATCCAAAGTGCCACCTGTGCCCCTCTCACGCTCCACAACTTTCCATGGCTCCTCAGTACCCCTTTCACACCCAGTTGTGTCCAGAATTTACACCCTTGCACTTCATCTCCCATCCTGCTTACCTTCCTTAAAAGAACCACCTTTCCTCCCCTGCTTGAGTTTTCCCACCAGTTTCCTGACTACCTGACATGCTGTATTTTACTTACATAGTTATGGATTATCAGTCTCCCCCAACAGGATGCCAGCTCCAAGAAGTGTGTCTGTGTTTCTTTGTTCCCTGCTGTGAATAGTACCTGTTATACAGTAAGTGCAAATGTTTACTGTGCTTAAATGTTTATTGAGTGGCTGAAAAGTGAGCTTCTATTCATACCTCAAAACACAGCTAAAATGCCCCATACTCCTTTGCCTTGAATAGTGCCCAGGGGAACCAACTGGAATTACCTTCACCTCTGGGGACCTCAGCTTCCCCAACTTCCCTTGACATCTGTGAATCTGAGAGGTTCTTTTTTCTCACTCCAGATGATAACAAAAGGGGTTAACTGTGGCCAATTTAGTGAGTGCTCACTAAGCACTCACTGTTGGTCAATCACTGTATATCTTTCCATCAATGTACTCTTTCATCAGCTCACTGAGGCCCTGTGAGAGTCTCACGGGGTAGGAAGTCCTGTTGCAGCCATTTTACAGCTGGGGAAACTGAGGCCCAGGACGGAGAGGCTCTTGTTTATGTTCTAGAGCAAGGTGTGGCAGACCCAGGCTAACGGCGTCCTGCTGTCCGGCACTCCCTCTGTGGCTCAGCGCGACCAGCGCCTGGGCGGGCGGGGCCCCCTCAATTAATCACCTCGCTAATCCTCCTCCCCGCCCGACCCCAACCCCCTCGGGTCTGGCAAGGCCAGGCCAGCAGCAGACAGCGCTGGGCCCACAGGGGCTGTTGGAGGGGCTGCCGGGAGCAGTGAGCACTGGACAGGTGGGCACAGGTGGGCCTGGGTGGAGGAAGGAGCACAGACAGCCCCCCAGAGTGGAGAGCTGAGGGGTGAGGAAACGTTCCTTAGGGCAGTGTCCCAGATCCTGCCTTCCTGGGGGTCACAGACAGAGACAAAGGGAGAGCCAGGGAGCTGCAGAAGGAAAGAGAAATAGAGGCAGAGACAGAGAAAAGTAATCAGAGAGAAGGAAATGGAGACAGAGGGAGGTCGTCCGAGCTGCACAGAGAGGCAGAGGGAATGCAGGACCCAGTGGGGGGAGAAGCTCCTCCATATCTGACTCCAGATCCAGCAAGAGGTGGGGGGCTCCCCAGCCATGGCCCTCCCCTGTCTCACCGCCATCTGTCCTGCTGCCTTCCAGCCAGGTGGGGGCAAGGAGGAGCCATGTTCCTGAGCCCAGGTGAGGGGCCGGCGGCTGAGGGTGGGGGGCCAGGGCCCGGAGAGGAGGCCCCCAAGAAGAAGCACCGGAGGAACCGCACAACCTTTACCACGTACCAGCTGCACCAGCTGGAGCGGGCGTTCGAGGCCTCCCACTACCCGGATGTTTACAGCCGCGAGGAGCTGGCAGCCAAGGTGCACCTGCCCGAGGTGCGCGTGCAGGTGAGGGCACCCCTAACCACCCTCTGAGGCAGCTGGCGCCAGGGCAGACCCTCCCAGGGCAGGGCAAGGCTTCCCAGAGGAGGAGGTGAGGCACTGGGGCCTTGACATTTGAGTAGGAGTATGCCAGCTAGAAAGGAGAAAGGGCATTTTTCTAGGCATCCAGAACTATGAGTGCAAAGATGTTCAGGAGTTAAACTGGAGGTATTTCTACTGAGCTAGGTGTCGAGGCGGGTGGAAGGGGAGGCAGAGAAAGCTGGTGAAGCCCCTCAAATGCCAAACTGTGGCTGGAACTTCTTGCTGAGAGCCAAGGTAGACTAGGGAGGAGGCCGAGGAGCCTGAGGGGGGCCTGGGCAAAGGGAAAGGCAAGGAGAACCTGGACTCAGAAGACTTCAGGACTGACCTAATGGGGGCCAAGAGGCAAGGATCTTCCTTCAGAACAGCCATCTCCTCGGGGTAGGTAACAATGCATGTTGGCATTGCAGGGGGTAGGAATCAGGTCAGACAGCAGGCAGAACCCTGAGGGGCTGGGAGGCCCAGGGAGGGAGAGCAGCCTTGCCTGGAGCCCACCAGCCACCTCTGACATGGGAGCACCTCTCTTGCTGCCTCTAGGTGTGGTTCCAGAACCGCCGGGCTAAGTGGCGCCGCCAGGAGCGTCTGGAGTCAGGCTCCGGGGCCGTGGCAGCCCCAAGACTCCCCGAGGCCCCAGCACTGCCCTTTGCCCGCCCTCCCACCATGCCACTGTCCCTGGAGCCATGGCTGGGCCCAGGGCCCCCAGCTGTGCCAGCCCTCCCGCGCCTCCTGGGCTCGGGCCCAGGGTTGCAGGGCTCCTTTGGGCCCCACGCCTTCAGTCCAGCCTTCATGGACGGCTTCACCCTGGAGGAGGGTTCCCTGCGGCTGCTGGCCAAGGAGCATGTGCAGGCTCTGGACAGGGCCTGGCCGTCAGCCTGAGCCTGGTGCTTGCCCAGCCCCTCCTGCTCAGCCTGTCCATGGCCACCCACACCCACCACCACCTACCCCTGCCTTGCAAGGTTAACTGGCACTGGCTTCAAGGTGGCAACCAGAGGCACCCAGCCAAGGTGGGGGTCCCTGGCCTGGTCTCCAGGGAGCTGGTGCCCCAGTCTCCCCATCTGTCAAATGGGCGTATGTGGGGTGGGTTCTGAGGTTCTTAAGGCTCTAAGGCTGTAACCAGGAGCCACAGGGATGTTAATTCTGAGTTGATGATTCTAAACCCTCCTGCCTGCTCCTAATTGTTCAACAGCAGATAACAATAGCTGCAGCAGTTCACATTCAACTGCCCCCTTTCACTATGTGCTCCCAACGTGCCCATCACTTTACCCCAAGGTGGCGTGGCCATCAGCCCCATGTTACAGGGGAAGAAACTGAGGCCCAGAGAAGGATAGCCAGTTTCCTCAGGCCACAGAGCCAGTAGAGGGTAGAGCTCTTTTTAAGCTCATGCCTGACTCCATCACCCCAGGCACCTAGGACCCAGGCCGGGCGCTAACAGGGCGCTCCTAGGTAGAAGCAGCTGACACTGGGTGAACAGTCAATCTTTGCTCCCCCCAGTTATCAGAGCCTGACTTGTCTCCCCATCAACCACAGCCTCCATCATATCTCCCAGCCCACTGAGGTGGGGCTGGGGCCCTGGTAGCAAGACAAGCGTTCGTTCTGTCCAACCACGTGCCCCCAGGGCTCACAAAGGCTTGATGGACACCCTTGCCTGGGTTCAGCTGGGCTCCAGGACAAGGAGGCTGGCTGGGCTGGGGGTGTGTGGCCCAAGTGCCCACATGTCAGAGCACCTCCCTGTGGGATGGGACGAGTCAGGACAGGAGAGTGTATGGTGGGGGGGACATGGCAGCACCCCAGTCGCTCCAGGCTCTGGCCAAGAAGTGACCACAGGTGCTAGGAAATTCCAGAAATGTTGCTTTCAGGCCGCTCTCAGCTGGCCTGCTCACCTCCCATCTCAGAGGGCACCTCACGTGAACCCCAACGGCCCCTGTGGTGCTTACGCTGCGGCAGCGAGGCCAACCATCCCCCCAATCATTCATCCACCCGTTCCAACTCACAACGAGGACACAACAGTGAGTAAAGCAGAGGAAAACCCCTGCCCTCCTGGAGCTGCCACTCCAGTGGGAGAGACCAGAGCCCTAACTTAAAAATAAACAAGTAAAACATGCAACAGCTGCTGGTGGTGAAGTGCCTGGGAGAAAAATAACGCCAGGAAGGGCAGTCGGGAGCATGTGGCAGGGCTGCAGTTTCATAGGGTGGTCGGCACCATCAGAGCCAAGGTCTGGAGGTAAAGAGGGAGCCCTGAGGACGTGGTGGGGCCGGGGAGAGACCCAGGCAGAGGGCCTGGGGGGCACCACGACTGCAGTGTTGGAGGAGCAGCCAGGAAATCTGTGGCCATTACAACTTCAGTTTTCACTCTGAAAGCTGTGGGGACCCGCGCAGGAGGGTTGGGATGATGCACCCGCCCAGGCGGGCTGCAGGAGGGCAGGTGAGCGGTAATCCGCTTGGCAGAGTCCTCCTAAGAGGATGAAGGCTCTCGTTTCCCTGGGACCAGACAGAATTAGCCTCAGGGATCCTGTCCCGCCCCACCCGCCCAGCTCTGGAGGAGTTTGGAGGGTGAGAGAGCCCTGGTCCAGCCCCCTAAGCAGCGTATGCTGCCCCAAAACCAGGTACCTACCCAGGAGAGGGCAGGGCTGTACCACTGGGAGTGGGCCCTGGCACCGTGTATGTGTGTGTCCTTCAGCCTCCTCTAAGCTGGTGGGGACCAGTGGGGGTGGACAGAATGGTGGGTAGGCTGGCCGACAAAGATAACCCCTGTGACCCTGGCAGAAAGGAGAGAGAAGTCTCTTCTCTCTGGCTGGGTTTGCTGAACTGGGTATGGGATGTCAGTCAGAAGTTCTGGAGCCACCCCTACCCAAGGGATAAAAGGACCTACCCACCGGAGTTTAAAGGACCCAGAGATGGAGAGCACCTCATAGCTGAATACTGAAGCACCTGGATCCAGCCTGCCTAGCCCTGGACATTTCCACTCCTGAAGCTCACAAAGACTCTCTTCTGCTCTGGATGATGTGCCTTGGATACGAGTCCAAGTTCACTGCAATCCAGGGAAGCTTGGCTCAAAAAATCTCCCCCTCGAGGACAGAGGCTGGGCCCTCTTGGGCAATGCTAGGAATTCCAGGAATCAGGGTGAGAAGTTCAACGAGGCTGGGAGGTGAACATGGACCTGCAGATGCCCAGCAATCACTGAGGGTGGAGGCTGGGCCATGGAACCACTGGGCCTGAAGTGCCCATCTCCCCACTGCCTGTCCCAAGTCCCTCCTGACCCCAATATCACAGGACATTCAGCGGCATCTGGGGCCTGCTGACAGTTGCCCCCAGAAGGCTTTATTGGCCCCCAGGCCCCTGATTCAGTCTCACTGTGGGGGCAACCCCAGTGAAGGGGGATTCTCCTCGTTCTCAGAGACGTCTGTTTCTCCAGAAAATAAAAAGTCCAGGGGGAGGCTGCAGGAGGTACCAACTCCCCCTGAGCCCCAAGTCTGTCCTGTCTCCTCCAGGTCTTTGGGTCAGGGTCCTTTTAGAGAGCTCTGGCCCTCCCCCGCTAGAACTTCTGGTTCTTGCTCAGCCGGTTGTGGCGCCAGATGTTGTGTTTCCGGAGCAGCCGCCAGTACTCCCGGGTCTCCGGGTCCAGCTCCTCCAGCTTCTTGGGGGGGCCCACGTTCATCTGGAACAGCCTGATGAGAAGTGGGCAGAAGTCAGGGTTACAGAACAGCCCCTTTCCCCACAGCTCCCCTACCCCATCCCAGACACCTTGGGCATAGGCTGCAGCAGTACCGGGTCCCTTGGTGGCCAGCTGACATCAGGGCAGTCCCTCCCCACCATGAGCCAGCTTCCCGGCTGTGGCACAGGGGTCGCCCCCATCCCAGTGGCCCTGGGATCTGAAGTAGGCACACGCCAAGCATTCTGCCTCCTGGCCATCATCTGGGCTGCGCTGCCCGCCTGTAAGGCCTCCCCACTCCCTCGCTGAACCTTTCTAAACCATCACCATGCACCCAGCTTGAAGGATGGGTGCATGGTGATGGCTTCCGCATCCTGCCACTCCTCACAGAGCCAAGAGCAGAATTCCCCGTGCAGCCCTCGACAGCCAGGCTTCCCCAGGTTCCTGCCTGTCTCCCCCTACCCTCCACCTTGCTCCTTGCTATGTACAAACCAGGTGCAGTTCTGCACAGGGCCTTTGCACTGGCTGTTCTCACCTGCCTCTGAAGCTCTGGCCATCCACTTAGGTCTTAACTAACCCACCAACTCCCCAGGGAAGCCCTCCTGAAATCTCAGATGGGATCCGCAGGGCCCTCCTCACCCAGTCCTGACCCACTCACCACTCGGGGTACTCAGAATCCGGCTTCAGGACCACATCCTGGCCCTCCTTGTATATGTTGACACCCATGGCGTGCGTGGTGAGCTGGACTGGGTCTGTACATAGCTCGGGGTCCTTCAGGGTCTCTCCTACCGCAGCACCTTGCCGCCTTTGCCCCCCTTAAAAACTGCGGTGGGGGAGAGTCATGTCAGGCCAGCTACACCCTCGGGAGGCCTGCCTTCCCTTTCTGCCCCAACTGTACCCTGTGTACTGTTCTCAAAATGATTGTAACTGGGACACGGGCACTGCATTAAATGACATTGATATTCACGGGCACTACATTAAATGACACTGCTATTCACGGTAACTAAGTTCATTCCTTTTCAATTCCATTTTCATTCCTTCTATTTATCTCACGAAGAAAATGTCCGCCGGCTGCCTTGTGTCTTTAAAACCTCACGTTTGCCAAGTCCCTCCTTTCAACAAGGGAGATCAGGCAAGGCTGCATCCGGAAAAAAATTAAATCTTGTTTTGGCTTTAATACTTAAGACGCCCATATGGTCCGAATTTCTGGTGGTAATTTGCTAAAGAGGTAACTCTTTCGGACGCAGAAAAGTGCCAGGGACCCAAGTTCAAGTTCTCCACCTAACCACTCCCTATTCACCCGCAAACACACACACACACACACACACACACACACAAAACAACCTTGTGCCTGCGCAGAGTCCACACACACACACACACACACACTCACCCGCAAACACACACACACGCACACTCACCCGCAAACACACACGCACACTCACCCGCAAACACACTCACCCGCAAACACACACACACACACCTTGTGCCTGCGCACACTCTAGATACCTCACATTGCGCCTGTGCAAAAGCCGCGCTTAGCTGCCTCTACGCGTGCGCGCTTGTACAAGGACGCGCCTCCCGACTAGCGCTTGCGCACTACGAACTCCCCAATGTTCCTACCGTTCCCATTTTGGTCTCTCCTAAGCCAGCTCACCCGGTTTCTTGGCATAATCGCGTACATGTAGTCTTACAGAACCCGCGGAGCCCCGAAGCCCCCAGGCCCGCCAGCCGGCCCAGAGCCGGGCAGCACCGACGAGGCGCCTGGCCGCCATGACGTATGCAGGCAACGTGCACGTGCTCGTTTCCGGAAGACGTCAGCGTCGAGGGGTTGGGCGTTGTAGGCCCCTAGTGATTTATGGGAAATGTAGTATTACAGCGAGGCATATCTTCATTGTGATTTCTTTGAACTTTTATAGCTATCTCTAGTTATGGGAAGAAGCGACTTTCAAAGAATGTTTCATTGACCTCTTGCCCTTCAGTTATATCACTGACTTTGAGTATCACACTTTTATACATTCCTGATTGTATTCAACAAGCAACTGTGAGTGCTCAGTCTGGTCCAACTCTGCGGCCCCAGGGACTGTAGTCCACCAGGCTCCTCTGTCTGGGAGAGGAAAAAACTGTGATTTTTCCAAGCACGAATACTGGCGTATTTCCTTCTCTAGGGCACGTTCCTGAACCCAGGGATCAAACCTGGGTCTCTTGCATCTCTTGCATTGGCAAGCGGATTCTCTACTACTAGCGCCACCTGGGAAGCCTTGGATAGGGGATTATGTATCCTTTAAATTTATAGCAGTTCTGTTTCAAGTCCCTTGCTCCCAATTTTGTGGACCACAGATTACATGTGGCATTTAAAAACTAAAATAAAGGCTCGGGGATCAGGGGAGAGAAAACTTGTTAGCGTTACATTAAAAGGTCATACCACCCTATAAGTTATACCCATGTAGCCAATGGCCCTCAAACTTTCGAAAGTCATCACATGCAACAGGTGATAAATAAGGATTTGGTTATCCTAAGCCAATTTTCCACAAAGCAGATCCACACAAGAGAAAAAGAAGTACGTTTAAATCAACTTTTCAAAGTGAAATATTTCTCTAGGTCTGACAGTGGGTTCTTCTCAGCTAAATTACTGAAAACCTAGAGGTAATGAAAGCTAACACTTATTAGACTCCACATTTTCCAGCCTTACTGCTAAATCTGCAACCAGCTCAATTTCGTTTAATTAGGAGGTAGGTGTGGGCTTGGAGAAGGCAATGGCAACCCACGCCAGTACTCTTGCCTGGAAAATCCCATGAACAGAGGAGCCCGGTAGGCTGCAGTCAGTCCATGGGGTCGCTAGGAGCGGACATGACTGAGCGACTTCACTTTCACTTTTCACTTTCATGCATTGGAGAAGGAAATTGCAGTCCACTCCAGTGTTCTTGCCTGGAGAATCCCAGGGACGAGGGAGCCTGGTAGGCTGCCGTCTGTGGGGTCGCATGGAGTCGAATACAACCGAAGCGACTTAGCAGCAGCAGTAAAAGCACTCAGCAGTGGCTCAGCGGTAAAGAACCGGCCTGCCAACCCAGTAGACGCAGGTTCATCAGGAAGATCCCTAGAGAAGGGAATGGCAACCCATTCCAGTATTCTCGCCTGGGAAATCTCATGGACAGAGGAGCCTGGCCAGCTACAGTCCATAGGGTCGCAGTCAAACACAACTCAGCAACTGAACACGCACGCATGCACTATTATCCCCAGTTTACAACTGAGGAAGCCAGAAGCTCAGCGAAATAAAGTTAAGCATAACCGAGCCATTCCGCCAAGTACAATATGTTCCCCGTGCCGCTTTTGGCACCCCTGAAGTCGGAAAGTCCATCTCTCATGCGCCTTTAGTATTTTTCCAGTCCCATTTCTTCCCATCTGCGACCCCTTAGAATAATGACCAAAGAGGTAGCAGTCAAGCAGTGATTTTTAACCGCACTTTGCAGTTGAGGAAATAGGCTCAGAAGCCTGTCGGAGCTTTCACGCCAAGTAAATGAAGGCTTGGGATTCAAACTCATGCTTCACATATCTGGCACTCCTGCGCGGGCGAGGTTGTCTGAGAGAACTACATTTCCCAGCAAGCCCAGCGGGAATGCGCATGCCCAGTGATCCAGGATCGCTGCGCGGATCTGGCAGCGGCGGAATTGGCAGGAATTGGCAGGCGGCGGTCACTGGAAACAAGGTACCAACTCAGGTTAGGGATTTCGGCGCCCCCGCGGGTTGAGACCACCTCGGTTTGGTAAGTGAGGGTCATAGAGAGGTCTAGAGCCAGCATCTGAAGTCATGGGTCTGAAGTCTTGAGTCTGGGGTCTGCGAGAGGACTAGGGTCTTAACTCAGCTTTAGCTCCAGTTTGTGTCTTCAGGCTGGGTCTGAGGTCCAGGTCTGAGTCTGGGGTTGATCTTGAATGTGGCATTGGAGGTTTTGAGGTGACTCTGCTTTCTGGCATTTTGGAACTATAATATTTAGTCTGAAGTTCTGGATCTGAAGTCTTGGACTGAGGTCTTGAGTCCCTGGGTATCGGGTACCTACACCTGTCGGGTCTGTGTAGTCAGAGTATGTCTCTGGGTCCCACATCCCGGGGAAGGAACACTTGGAAGAGTCAGGGCTGGGCTGTACAGGGTCCACGGGCGGGAGAGGGAGGTCTGGGGAGATGGACACAGGTGAATCCCCTGGGGTTTGGAGCCCAGGAAGCCACTGCCTTACAACTGCTGATTCTACATCTCGATTTCCTCTCCTATAAAATGAGGATCATGGCAGAATCTTCCTTGAGGAGTATAGTGGGGATTAAATTATGTGTTCTCTATGAATGTTTACTAGGCTAGATCCTGGTACCAAGTTGGCAGCTGGAAAATCTCATCTTTTTTTTTTGGTTGTGCTGTGGGTCTTCATTACTGCATGGGCGTTTCTCTGGTTGTGGAGAGTAGGGGCTGCTCTTGAGCTGAGGTGCATGGGCTTCTCATTGTGGTGGCTTGGGCTCTACAGTGCAGGGGCTCCAGTAGTTGTGGCTCCCGGGCTCTAGAGCACGGACTCAATAGTGTGGTTCACTGGGCTCAGTTACTCCATGGCATGTGGGATCTTCCCAGACTGGGGATCAAAACCCATATCTCCTGCATTGACAGGCTGATTCTTCACCACTGGGCCATCAGGGAAGCCCAGAAAATCTCATTTTTGATTCTCTTTCAGATGCTGGCTTGAGCCCAGGGTCCAGGCATGGAATTCCTGACAGCCTCCCAACCCCCTCCAGGACCTCCAGCCATGGACTTGGAAGAGCCTAGGGACACACTTTTGCCCTCTCAGGACCTCACCCGTGATTGCCAGTGGGACCCCACACCAGGAGGCTCCGGCAGCCTGAGTCAGATGGAACTGATGGGCTAAATATTCAGGACCTGGTGCAACAGTTTGAAACTCTGCCAGGTGACCTGGTGGGCCTGTCCCCGGATGGACCCCCGTGCCCCCTGCACATTGCCACCGGCCATGGCCTAGCCCCACAGGACATGGCTGATGCCCATGGGCTCTTGTCCGCTGAGGCTGATCGGGAAGACTTGCTGAATCTGTTGCAGCAAGATGAGGGCCCTCCTTCCCTGCTGGGTTCCCAGAAACCTCCTCCAGACCCTGCTCCTCGCCTGTTGCAGCCCCCCGAGGACCCAGAGGAGGACACTGGCCCCCAGGAGTGGACAGAGGGAGCCTCCGCCGAGCAGGATGAGGACAGGAGCTCCAACAGCTCCCCAGAACCCTGGCTGGAGACCTCACCTCTGGTCACTCCTGAGGAGCCACCTGCCAGTGTCCAGGTAGAGTCTACCCCACCCCCCAGGCCTCCACTGTTGGGAGCCAAGCAGGAGGACTCAGGCCTGCCCCTCTTCTGTCTTCTTCCAGAGACCCAAGACCCTGGCTTCCTACCCTGCCCTCCAAGAGGGTGAGTGTCCTGCCCCAGGGGCTCAGGGGTTTCAGAACAGCTTAACCTGAGTTCCCAAAATCTGGCACAAAGTTAGCCCATGAGGAGTGGCTTCTCGAGAGGCCCTGAGGTTGGTTTTGAGTAGATTCTGTACACCCGGGAGAAGAGAGACAGTCTTGAGAATGTTCTGGAATGGAGCGCAGCCTTGGCAAAATGTAGGACTTGATTCTAGAGCAGGCACATTACCATCCATGGCCCTTCTGCTATGTCTGGTGAGCTAAGATGGCTTCTGCATTTTTAAATGGTTGAAAAAAATTGAAAGTACTTCTTGATGGGTGAAAATGATAGGCAATTCAAGTTTCAGTATCCACAAATAAAATTTTATCAGGACAAACTCAACCCCATTCATTCAAGTGTTCTCTGTGGCAGCCTTCATGTTACCACAGGCCAGGTTGAGTAGTTGCATCAGAGACCATAGAAAAAATAATTACTGTTGGGGTTTTGCAGAAGAGTTTGCTAGTCTGCCCTCAAGGCATGAGAGGTACTGTTCTGGCCACCTGGAATGTTCAAGAATATTCTCCCCCCAATGCTGCCTGAGGCTCTATGTCAAAGGACAAGTTCTGTAATCATGGGAAAGGACGCTGGTTTGGACTTGTAGTTCCAAGAAGGTTCTAAATTCATGGAGCTATGATTGACCTAGCAAGTTCCAGAACCTAGCATTTTGCCTGTGGTTAAATGTTACCTGAGCTGCTTAGGGCGTTGTGGAATGGTGAGCAGAGCTGTCGAGTTCTCCCCTGACTGAGCAGTCTAGAACCATGGAGTGAACAGAATTCATCTCTGGTTTCTAGACCATTAGGAGCTGTGCTAGAACTGGGCAGGGCTGTCCAGTTCTAGACTTGTCAGAAGGTTCTAGAGCTATACAGCAGAAATACAATTCTAGCCACATATCACTTGAAATTTCTTAGTTATCCACATTAAAAAAAACACTCAAAAAAAAAAACCACTCAAAATTAACTGTTGTTGTTCAGTCGCTAAGTCACATCTAACTGTTTGCGACCCTATGGACTGCAGCATGCCAGGCTTCCCTGTCCTTCACTATTTCCCAGAGTTCACTCAAACTCATGTCCATTGAGTCGGTGATGCCATCCAACCATCTCATCCTCTGTCACCCCCTTTTCCTGTTGCCCTTGATCTTTTCCAGCATCAGGGTCTTTTCACATGTGTCGGCTCTTCACATCAGGTGGCCAAAGTATGGGAGCTTCAACTTCAGCATCAGTCCTTCCAATGAATATTCAGGGTTGATTTCCTTTAGGATTGACTGGTTTGATCTCCTTGCAGTCCAAGAGACTCTCAAAAGTCCTCCCACACCACAGTTCAAAGGCATGAATTCTTCAGCGCTCAGCCTTTTTTATGGCCCAATTCTTACATCCATATGTGACTACTGGAAAAAATTAACTTTAAAGTTAACCCAACATATTTAAAATGTTATTTCAATGTACAATTAACATTTTATAATATTATTATTTTTTAATACGAGAGTTTCAAAATCCAGTGTCACATTTTACACTTACAGCATGTCTCAGTCCAAACCAGCTGCATTTCAAGTGCACAACGCCTGCCTATGCCAGGTGGCTACCATAGTGGATGGTGCATCTCTGAAACCCTAGAGCAGAGTTGTCTGTTGTCCTGGAATGCTGAGCTCATGAAGGACAAAAGGACAGAACTGGCTAACCTTTGAGTTCACGGGTGTGTGGTTTCGTTCCCTAGGGCCTACATCTGTGGTTCTCCAAAAAAGCAATAGCTATTGGTTAGAATATTCTAGAATCACTGGCACTCCTGTCTGGCTCTAGGTTACTCAGGGAATTCTAGAGCTGTGTGGGCAAAGCATTTTGAGGTTCTGGGCTGGGTTGGGGGGGTTCTAGAACTATGAGCAAAGTTGTTTGTTTCCGGACTGTTCAGATCGTTCTTAGAATTTCCAGGTACACCTGCAGTTGTGAATCATGGTGGGGATTGTAGAACCATTGGAAGAGCTTCTGGATGCTATCTGATTTTAAAATTGTTTATTTATTTGACTGCACCAGGTCTTAGTTGCAGCATGTGGGATCTTTAGTTTCAGCATGTGAGATCTAGTTGCCTGACCAGGGATCAAACCAGGGCCCCCTGCATTGGGAAGATGGAGTCTTAGCCACTGGACCACCAGGGAAAGTCCCCCCAATGCTATCTTGATTAAGAAGTTCTGGAATCATAGAGTGGAGAAATCTGATTCTCGGTTTCTAGAATCCCTGGCAGAATTCCGTGGTTTGAGACCCGTCAGGGAGTTCTATACTCAGGGATCAGGACCCCCTGGGGTTCTCGATAGAATAAGAGTTTGAGCTATGTGGAAAATTGCCTGTTTGTATTCTGCGCAGTTCTATGACCATGGAGTTGAGCTATGGTCCTAGGCTGATTGGAGAGAATTCTAGAACAGCGGGCATACCTAATTGTTTCTAGATTGATTGAGATTCCTGAACTATCCAGCAGAGTTGACCATGGTTCTAGATGTCACATGTCTTAGAAATAAGAGTGAGGCTGTCTGCTTCTAGCCTGATTCCTGGAATTCCAGAAACAGGGTGGAGGCATCTGTGGGCACTAGAGCTGTTTTGGGGTCTGGCCATGGTTCTAGACCCACAGCCTGCTCCTGAAACTGCGTGCTCTGCCTGAGAATCTTTGTGCCCTGGGCAGACCAGGCTTTAGATGGACGGAGGGCTCTCCATCTATGAGGGTCGAGCCTCTGGTCCATGGCTGTGGCTGATGGAATGGCTCTGGGACCCCCGAGTGGGTGGACCTGTGTGGCTCCAGGTGCTGAGCCGCAGAGCAGAACTTTATGTTTCCAGACCATCCAGAACTCTGGGAAGAGCCCATAGGGGTGGATGAGGCTGGCAGGGGTTCTAGGGGGCTGACCCACCTCTGCTGTCACCCTCAGTATCTGGCCCCTGTGACCACGAAGACCTCCTAGACGGTGTCATATTTGGGGCCAAGTACCTGGGTTCCACCCAGCTGGTGTCCGAGCGGAACCCACCCCCAAGCACGCGCATGGCACAGGCCCAGGAGGCTATGGACCGTGTCAAGGTGAAGCCCTGGGCTGGCGGGTGGATGGGCGGGCAGGCAGGCTCCTCCGAGACCCCCTGAGCCTAGGGGGGCAGAGTCTGGGTCTTTGGGGGTCTCCACGCCCCACCCTACTCCCTACAGGCCCCTGATGGGGAGACTCAGCCCATGACGGAGGTGGACCTGTTCGTCTCCACCAAGAGGGTCAAGGTCCTGATGACCGACTCCCAGGTACCGGGTCGGGCCTGGTCTCCGGGGCTTGGGGGCCTCCACCAAGGGCAGGGCCGAGCAAGGCTCCTGTAGGCCACCCAGCTCAGTCTCCCCATTCCCGCCAGGAGGCCATGATGGACCACGCCCTGCAGACCATCTCGTACATCGCTGACATCGGCAGCACACTGGTTCTCATGGCCCGACGGCGCCTGGCCCAGAGGCCAGCCGCCCAGCCCCACAGCCGCCGCCTCTATAAGATGATCTGC
>SJXQ01013150.1:0-33240 GCA_006408695.1 Aepyceros melampus | reverse complement strand
ATGATCTGCCATGTTTTCCAGTCGGAGGACGTGAGCAGCGGGCTCTGGGTGTCCTGAGGGCAAGGGGGCGCTGCTTGGGCCCCTGCCCTCCACCAGAGCCCCACCCAGCCACCCTGTCACCCTTGTGTTCTTCCATCCCCACCGTGCTCTTGGCCCCATGCCATCCCTGGCCTTCCTGTAAGACACTGAGACTGGCAGCCGCCTCCACAAGCCCTCCCTGCCCCAGACCTGTCTCCCTTCCCCTCCCCTAGATTCTCAGGCAGAGGCGTGGGGGGCAGTCCCACTTGGGGGTACAAAGGCCAGCTCTGGGAATATCAGTGTATTGGTGGGGGACCTGAAGGAGGTAGGCGGGACCCCCAGAGAGGTGCCGCCCACCCCACAGGCGCAGCTCATCGCTCAGGCCATCGGCCAGGCCTTTGCCGTGGCCTACAGTCAGTTCCTGCGGGAAAGCGGCATCGACCCCAGCCAGGTGGGCACCCAGCAGAGCCAGGGGGCCATGGGTCCCGGCCACCTCCACAATGGGGACCTTGACCACTCTCCAACAGCGAAAACTGCAGGGAGGTAAGCAACCAGGGCCCCCCACCCAAGCCCACTGAGTAGACCTGAAGAACCGCCCAACCCCATTCCTCCCACCTCTTCTAAGCTTCCCTCAAGTGCTACCTGTGGCCCCACAGGTGTTCATCGAGAAACGCCGGGGCGAGGGTCTGGGTGTGGCCCTGGTGGAGTCGGGCTGGGGCTCCCTGCTGCCCACTGCTGTCATTGCCAACCTGCTGCATGGGGGCCCCGCTGAGCGCTCGGGGGCCCTCAGCATCGGCGACCGCATCACTGCCATCAACGGGACCAGCCTGGTGGGGCTGCCCCTGGCCGCCTGTCAGGCTGCCGTCCGGGTGAGTGCTCCAGGGTGGAGAGCCTGCGAGGCCCGCTCTGCCCACCCCACCACATGGCTCCCAGCCACTTAAGGAAACCAAGGCTCAGAGAAGAAGCCCAGGAACACCCTGCTGGTGCCAGAGCAGGATGGAATGCAGACAGCCTTGACTCTGCCGCAAGGCAGCAAGGGTGTTGAGTCTCGACCCTTGTTGCCCAGATGGGGCAAGCTAGGCCCAGAGATGGGGAGGGACCTGGCCAGGCCAGAAGGGCAGGACTGGCACGGTCCATTCCGTGTTCCTGTCTGTAACCCTGTCCTGTGGGCACTGCTGGAACTTCACTTTGACCGTAACTGAAGCCCAGGGAGATGAGAGGTGACACAGCTCTGACGATTAGGCCGCCCAGCTCTGGTCTGGGTTCTTAACCACTTCTCAAGAGGTCTTGTAGAATCTACAGCTTCCATTTTATGAGTGGATAAACTGAGGCCCAGGAGGTTGCAGTTTGACTAGAAGTCTGGCAGCATCCCACCCACAACCCCTCCGTGGAGGTCCAGCCAGGCCAACAGCCCCCGTCCTGCACAGGAGGTGAAGTCGCAGACGCTGGTGACCCTCAGCATCGTCCACTGCCCTCCGGTCACCACGGCCATCATCCGCCGGCCACACGTCCGTGAGCAGCTGGGCTTTTGCGTGGAGGAGGCATCGTGAGCTCCCAGCCTGGGGACTGGGGAAGGGGGTGGGGCAGCCCCCAGTCCCGGCCCCCTGAGCAGCATGGCCCTTCCTCTCCCCCAGATCTGCAGCCTCCTTCGGGGTGGTATCGCTGAGCGTGGGGGCGTCCGCGTGGGCCACCGCATCATTGAGATCAATGGGCACAGCGTGGTGGCCACGCCCCACGCTCGCATCATCGAGCTGCTCACCGAGGCCCACATCGAGGTGGGCGGGGCAGGTGGTGGGTGGGGTCTTGTGGGAGGAGCCAGTTATGGGCATGGCCTAGTGGGAGGAGCCCAACCTCAGCCTCGGCCTCTTCACCCCAGGTCCACATCAAGACGATGCCCGCCGCCACCTACCGCCTGCTCACAGGCCAGGAGCAGCCGGTGTACCTGTGATCAACTACCTTCACCCCCACCACTGTGCCTTAGCCCCTGCCAGCCCTGGAACTCCGTCCGCGGAACTTCCTCGGCTGGCCAAGGTCCCAAAGGTTTCTAGGCTCTATGCTATTTTTTGATGTAAAATATTAAAAGCTTGTTGAATGGGCAAAACCTCAGATCTGGGTCTGTGAGGTTGACAGAGGAAAGACAACACTGACTGTGGCCCCTTGTCCCAGAAAATCACTAGAAGCCAGCGCTGTGAAAATACTCTATTAAATACCAGGTGGAGGGAGGCAGGTTTCTAAGTTCTGTATGGGAGACTGAGTCTCAGCTCCAGGGAGGAAATAGGAGGACAGGCCAGCTGGCCACCTGGAAGGGGGTCACAGGTCAGTGGCTGGTCCCCAGTCATAGCCATCTTCATCAGAGGACTCCACATCTCTGGCTCGTGTAAACTTTTTCTTCAGAGCTTCCCTCTCATATGTCCTGGGGGTCAGAAAATAGAAGAGGCTGTGGGTGAGGAGGGTGTGGACTTACCTACTGTTAACTGAGTTGACTGTGGACCAGGCACAGTGGGTGTAGTCAGAGATGAGCAAGACTCTCAAACTCCTACACATCCTTCAAAGCCCCAGCCCAATGTCCCCTCCTTCAGGAAGCCTTCTCGTCCTCCCAGGAAGAGGATTCCCACTCTCATGGCCCTGACTGCATGGGGCTTGGAATGGCTCTCTCTAGCTCTATCTCACCCATGAGGCTCTAGCACCACAAAGGCACAGCTTGATTCGAAGCACCCCAAAATCCTGGGGTGGAGGGTTGAACAGCCCCAACGTGGAGTATAGGGACTCTTACCGCATGCTATCTTGTCGTCGTTGACCCTGTGGGTGGCAGCTATCCATCTTAGAGAGGGAGAAAGGCAGTTAACACTTACCCCCACCAAGGAATGAGAAATAGGGATGAGTAATTATCCCCATCTTCCCTCCCTCCCTTTGCCCAGGCAGTTCTACCCACAAACTTTCTCCTCATCCCCACAGAAGTCTTGAAATCATCCCCAATTTTAAATGAGAAAATGGATTTGGACAGGACAAGGCCTTGGCTGAGATCTCCCAGCCTGTCAACAAAGGGAGAGTTGGATTTCCCATCTGTGACATTCCTCAGAGTCCTGTTGTCAGGAGTGCATAAATGAGCTCATGTATGTCAGCTGCTTAGCGTAGAGCTGCCTCATAAACAGGATGCCATAGACAGTTGAACAGGTTGGGCACTGCACAACCCCACAGCACCCTTCTACCAGCTACATCATAGATTTGTACGTTTTTACATTTCCCTAGAGAGGGTCTGGAGAACTTTCTCGAATTCACAGAAAAGCATCTAGGGGGCTGAGGCAGCCCCACAGAGAATAAGTGCTGAGTCAATATTTGTTATTGTTAAATACCTGACTACGATGGGGAGGGACTTGGACTAAGTGTATTCAGTTTAAACAACAAGCTTGTGGGAATTCCCTGGTGGTCCAGTGGTTAGGACTCTGAGCTTCCCACTGCAGGGGGCCTGGCTTCAATCCCTGGTCCAGGAACTAAGATCCCTCAAACCTTGTGGCCAAAAAAATACAAAATAAAGCAGCAGCAACAACCAAATAAACAATGAGCTTGTGATGTCAAGACTTAGCTCAATCTCTGAATCTAAGATAAGGAAACTCATGCAGAGGTTAAACATTTGTTTTAAGTGACTCTGGTTTAAACACCCTAGAAGCAGGTCCCAGATACTGATGTGATCAGGGAAGTTTCTGCTCCTTCACATCCAGGGGGACAAGGTGTGGGGGTGGTGAGTAACAGGTCCCCTACTCTTCGTAGCCCCATACCCAAACCCTTGGGTGCCACCCCCATTTTCTGTTCACCTGGGTTCCCCGGGGACCGGAGGGTCTCCCATGGTCCTGCGGGATCCGGGGCTCATCCCCCAGCACGGGCTCTGAGGACCGGGCCAGGGCTGGCACCCGGGGCCCCTCATCCACATCTGTGTGGGGCCCACCCTCGCCATCCGTGTAGCCTTCACCATCTGTGTAGGCGCTGCCCTCGCCATCTGTCTCATAATCGCTGTTGACCCGGCTGTCGCAGCTCAGGTCTGCAGAGTTGTCCACCAGGCCGTGGTGGGGGAGGTTCAGGTTGTCTTCTGAGGAGCTGTCCAGCTGCAAGTGCACATGGCACATGGCAAGACCCTTCCCCCTCCTGCCTCCAGCCCCAAACTTCCTTGATCTGAGATCAAACCCCAGACCCATGATACCACCCTTCAAATTCCAGTCCTCAACCTCAAGTTGAGGCTTAACTCTTGACCCCAACGTGAGTTCTCACCATTCACCTTATTCGACATGGAGCCACCAAATCTGAACTGAGCCCCAAGCCTTGATTCCAGCCCCCAGAGAAGACCCCGATTCCCAAACCCAACCCCCCAGTCCCATCTCACCCCAGGAACCAGGTCCAGAAACCCTAACCTCAGGGTCAAATCTTGGCCATGCCCCTGAGTCCCTAACTCCAGGCGGGTCCCACTCCCTGGCCCAGATACCTGGTCCTCAGCCGTCCAGATGGGCCGCATCTGCTGCTCCTGGATGACGGCCTTGAGCTCTTGGTACCAGGAGTCACTCGTACCTTGCAGGGGGATGGTGGCTACAGGGACGGGGCATCAGCATGGCCAGGAGCTCAGGCCAGGGCCCACCACCCACCGCAGACTCTCAGCTCCCATCCCACCTGTGAAAAGGTGGTCGCTGTACTTCCTCAGCTTCTGGGCCTGGGCGTAGAGGCGGCGGGAGCTGCGGCGGGAGGCGGGGGCCAGCCACTGGCGCAGGGCTTTGAGGGCTGTCCGGCTCTCAGGAACACAGAAGACCACAATGGGGTAGTACTGCACGTAGTTGAGCCGCTCAATGGCTGAGGGTGTCACATCCAGGAGCGCGTGCTTGTCCTGGGCCGGGCCAGCGCCGGGGGCAGTGGCGCGGGGCCAGGAGACAGAGAGAGAGAGACGGAGAGACAGTGGAGAGAAAAACCACGCCCAGAGACAGAGCATTGGGGACAGGTGAAGAATCAAACAGATGGAGATGAAGAGTCTGAGGTCAGAGCGGACCCCCAAGCCACTCACATCTGCAGGCCAGCATGTTGGCCTGGATCACAGTGTCTTGAGCATAGAGCCCCGTTTGATTCTCTGCCTTTTCCCAGGGCTTCGCCACTGCATGACACAGGGCAGGCTCTGTCCCCCTCAAGCCCTCCACATGAAAAAGCCTCCAAAATGGGCCTCCATGGAAAATCATATCTGTGGGGTATGGGGCCAGAACAGGTTGAAGGCCTGGGCCTCAGTTTCCCCATCCATAAAATGGGACCCACAGCAGAGCCTTGCTTACTTTCTCCGCAATCACCCGCACGGTGTCCAGTCTGATGATCTTGGAAGGGCTCTCAGTCCTTGACACGCTCTCTGTGGAGGGGAGAGGCGACTGGCAGCTTCAGGAGGGCAGTCACTGTCCCTCCCTTTCTCAAGAACCCACCATGGCTCCCTATGGCCCTTGAGGGAAATCCTAACACCACCAATAGTAGCTCCTGTTGGCCTCATGCCTGATACCACAGTGTCCCCTCTTCAACATGACCCTCACCTCCTCCTGAACAGGAGTGGCTGTTACTGGCCCATCTGGCAGATGGGAAAACAGCCTCAAGGACATAAGGTCACCAGCTCAGGTCACTGAGCCAAACAGCATGAGGAGCTGGGTGCAGAGTCTGAGCTCCAGACACTCACTCTCCAAGGCTCAGTCCCAACTCTAGGCCTTTGCTTGGGCTGTGACCAAAAAGAATCTACTCTCTCACCCCCATGTGTCTTCTATGACCTTAGGTGGAGCACTGCTTCCTCCAGGAAGCCCTCCTAGATATCCTGGCAGCTGAGGGAGAAGGCACGCCCTGCTCTGGGGTGCCTAGAAGGGAGGGGGACACAACCTTGCCTTTTTCTCTTTGTTGTGGTAATCTGTGTAACATAAAATGTACCATCTTAACTGTTTTTAAGTCCACAGCTCAGTGGCATTAAATACATTCACAGTATCATGCAACCATCCCTACCATCATCTCCAGAACTTTTTCATCTTCCCAAACTGAAACTCTGTCCTCATGAAACACTGACTCCCCGTCCCCTCCCCTAGCTCCTGCCCCACCATCTACTTCCTGTCTCTGTGGATCTGACTCATCTAGGACCTCCTGTGAGTGAAATCAGACAGTATTTTTCCTTTTTGTGTCTGGCTTTTCTCACTGAGCATCAAGTCCTCAAGGTCCATCCATGTTGTAGCAGGTGTCTGAACCTCCTTCCTTTTTTTTAAGGCTGAGTGTTATTCCATGGATAGATGGAGCACATTTTATTTATTCACCACCTGTTGATGGATACTTGGGCTGTGTCCACCTTCCGGCCGAAACTTCATGTACAAGTATCTGTTCAAGTCATAGCTTTCAGTTCTTTCCACGTATCACGAAAAAAAAAATATTTTAACTTCTTTTCAACCATTTTAAATTTATAAATACCATTCTCCATTAGCAGGCTGAATAAAAACAACCAGATTTAGCCCAGGAGCTATAATTTGCTGATTCTCTACCCTATCCTAATTGTTTCTGTAGTTGTTCACTTTTGGTCTCTTCCAGAAATTCTGTGTATTTGTTCAACACTGTGTCTAGAGCTCAATAAACAAATGTCTTGAACTAATGAATGGACAGTTGGCAACGTCTAATTGGCTCCATTGTCAATGACTGCCTGGTAAACGTGTTAAGGATTCTGAGGCTCTCTGGGCAAAGAGTGCCAAGATCGATTGAGGCTGAATCATTAGCAGCTCCCTTACCACAATGCCTCAATCCCAGAGGCTGAGAAAGGGTTTCTTTTTTTTTTTTAATTTTTGCCACACCCCATGGCATCTTGGTACCAGTGATCAAACCCACACCTCCTACATTGAAAGGTGGAGTCTTAACCACTGAACCACCAGGGAAGTTCCTAGGAAAGGGCTATGAAACGACTCACCAGTGAGGTTGCTAAAGGACCCGGTTTCTCACCTGCAATTTCAAACTTGTCAGGCATCTCAGCTGTCAACTTCTGCATAGCAATGTCGGCCACAGGTCCCAGTATCACCACCGGGCGCTTGAAACTCGCTGAAGGGCAGAGAATCGATGACAATGACAAGAATCAGGATCCCATGTGGGGCGAGGACTGCTAGCCTCTTGCACAACTGCTTCTTCATTTTCTCCACAGTACATCTAGTGAGGACCATGGCTGCCCAGCTAAAGACTACAACTCCCTGCGTCCCCTGCAGCTAAAGGCGGCCATGTGACTGTGTCCTGGCCAATGGGATGCAAGCAGAATGATAAATGAAGTCTGGGTTGTATCCTTCATGGAAAGATAGGAGCCCTCTTTGACTTCTTGCACTAGGGCTGTTACTTGAAAGAAAAGGAAACTTCTTGTTTATGCAGCTGTCCCTTTGTGGTCTGTTAGAGCAGCTGAATCCAGCCAACTCAGTGGTTGGTAACTGCCATTACAACCCTCAGGCCACATTCGGTCCATTGCCTACTTTTGTAAATAAAGTTTTATTGGCACAGAGTCACATCCAGTTATGTCCCATTTCTCCTGTTTGTGTGTGTGAGTCGCTCAGTTGTGTCCAGCTCTTGGCAACCCCATGGACTTGTAGCTCACCAGGCTCCTCTGTTCATGGAATTCTCCAGGCAAGAATACTGGAGTGGGTTGCCATTCCCTTCTCCATGAAATCTTCCCAACCCAGGGATCTCCTTTATTGTAGGCAGATTCTTTATCATCTGAGCCACCTCATTCTGGGTCACCTGCTATTCTCATCCTCCCACTGTTCTAAAAGCCTCTGCACCTGGTTTTAATCCTCTGCCCTGAGGCTGTATGAGCTTAATCTTTTCCCTTCCAGAATCTGGATAAGGTATATTTTAACATCTGGTTCTCAGGTAGGGAAAGAATCTCCTGGTTTTGTGCATATGTATTTTTGTCCTAGGCTTCCCTGGTGGCTCAGTGGTAAAGAATCTTTCTACAATGTGGGAGCTGCAGGAAATGTGGGTTCAGTCCCTGGGGTGGGAAGATCCTCTGGAAGAGAGCATGGCAACACACTCCAATATTCTTGCCTAGAGAATCTCATGGACAGAGGAGCCTGGTGGGCTACAGTGCACAGGGTCACAAAGAGTCAGCCACAAGTAAAGCAACTTAGCATGGCATGGCATGGCATGGCATTTTGGTCCTAAGGTAACCAAAAGTGGGTGTTTGGGGTGGAAGGAGGAAGGTAAGGATTGTGGCTGGCCCACCTTCTCTCAGCACCACACGCTCGTACGGTGGGTAGTGACCCTGTTTGGTCAGAGCCGACAGATCCTCACGGCTCCGATGAGTGGTCTTCTTGGCTCCCCGACGAAGACCCCGCAGCCGCCAGAACTCGGCCCGTGAGTTGGAGCCCGCTGAGGCTCCAGGTATGACCCCCACAGCCCGCTGGGCAGCCTCCAGACTGGCCAGCTGCTCAGCCCTGGAGAGAAGGAAGGAGGTAAATGAGCACTGGAGTCCAGTGTGACAGCCCCAAAGATGTCCATGGCCTGTGGACATGTCACCTCAGTGGGCAGAGGAGACTTTGCAGGAGGGATTAAGTTAAGGCCCCTGAAATAGGGATGGCCCTGGCTCCCCAGGGGGACCCAGTGTCATCATAGGGTCCTTATAAAAGAGGGGTGGGAGATACTTCAAGAATCCACCTGCCAATGCAGGGGACACGGATTCAATCCTGGTCCAGGAAGATCCTAATACCTCCCAGCAACTAAGCCCCTTCACCACAACTACAGAAGCCTGTGTGCCCTAGAGTCTGTGCTCCAAAACAAGAGAACACTGCAGTAAGAAGCCCAAGCACTGTAGCCAAGAGTAGCCCCTGCTCACTGCAACTAGAGAAAGCCCGTGTGCAGCAAGGGAGACCCAGTGCAGCAGAAAATAAATAAATTTAAAAAAAGAAAAATGAGGGGTGGGAGGGTCAGAGGCAGAGAGAGACAGGAGATGCTGCACTGCTGGCTGTGAGGATGGAGGAGGGGCCGCGAGCCAAGGAGGTGGTGCCTCCAGCAGCTGGAAAAGACAGGAGCTTACGCTCCCCTAGAGCCTCGGGAGGACCCAGCCCTGCCCACATCTCGACTGAGCCCCACCAGACGCGTTTCAGACTCTGGACCTCCAGAACATGAGATGATAAATGCATGTTGCTCAAAGCCCACAGGTTTACAGTAATTTGTTATAGCAGCTGCAGGAAACTGATACTAGTGCTGACTGGTTGGCTGGAGCCTTCTGCAGGGCTCTCCAGAGTGCACCACCAGGGATGCTAAGTAGCTATGCTAAACCTATTCCAGTGCGCGGTTGGTCCCCACCTGCTCTGGTTGGGGATGATGCCCCGCTCCTTCTCCCGGAGGTCACGTCCCATGCGCACTGCCAGCCACTGGCCTCCCCGGGCAGGACTCTGCCCTGGGCCGGGGTACAGTGTGTCTAGCACGTGGAAGACGTCTCCGCGGGTGAAGCCCAGGCCGGATGGCGGGCTGGGCTCCATCTCAAAGTGCGTGCGGATGTAGAAGGAGTCGCCCAAGCCAGACCGCACCATCTTCTGGAAGACTGGATGGGGAGACTCCGTGAACTGGTGGGACCCAGACCCCACCCCTCCCCCGGGCCTGACAGTGGATCGCACTCAGCCATGGGCCATGCACACCTCTCTCTCAATCTCTCTCTCTCACACACACACTCACTGTCCTGCTTGCGCTGTGTCACCAGCTCCACCCCTCGCCAACTGGCAGCCCCAACAGGAAGTTCACAGCCTCCTCCCGGGTCAGGTTCTGGAACGGGGTATCATTCACCTGCCGGGAATGGGGTGCAGGGGTCGGACGATGCCCCGGATAAGAGGTCCCAGCTCTTCCTCTCGACAAAGCTCTCAACCCTCTCCTTCCAGGGCTGCTGTCAAGAGTCCTGGAGATTAGGGGATGGCTTTCCAAAGCAGGCATTGCCTTGTGGCACCCGGGCTTCACACACACTCTTGAAGGTTTGACCCAGAAACCAGGAAACAGGAAATATAATCAATTCAGGCACAACCAAGTCTCAGTGAGTGGTCAACATCAAGACACAGGAACAGGGGGGTCTCAGCTGTGACAGGACCAGGACACTGGTGGGAATTTGGTGAAACATGAAAAAGGCAAGTTAGGGACTTCTCTGGTGGTCCAGTGGTTAAGAATCCACCTGCCAGTGCAGGAGACAAGAGTTCAATCCCTGGTCCGGGAAGATTCCACATTGCTGCAGAGAAGCTCTATACAGTCAGCAAAAACAAGATCAGGAGCTGACTGTGGCTCAGATCAGGAGCTCCTTACTGCAAAGTTTAGACTTTAGTTGAAGAAAGTAGAGAAAATCACTGAGCCATTCAGGTATGACCTAAATCAAACCCCTTATGATTATTCAGTGGAAGTGAAGAATAGATTCACGGAATTAGATATGACAGACGCAGTGACTGAAGCACTATGGACAGAGGTTTGTAACACTGTATAGGAGGTGGTGACCAAAACTGTCCCCAAGAAAAAGGAAGATGCAGAGCAGCCAAAAATAAATAATATAAATAAATAAATAAATAAATAAATAAATATATATATATATATATAAATTTGAACATCTCTGAGGGCCTTGCCAGCTCCCAAGGAGGCCCAAGAGGAGGGCTCACAGGCAGCAACAGACTCGGAGACCACCCAGAACGCCCACTGCCAGCCACCCCAGCTAAAACTCCCTCTCACCTGCAGAATCTCATCTCCCTCCAGGATGCCTGCCCGTCAGCCGGGCTGCCCGCCTGAACCCCGGACACAAAGATGCCCACGTCATTGCCTCCGGCCAGCCGCAGCCCAATATTCGTGCCCTTGAAGAAGCGGACCACCCGCGAGTCTGGGCTGTACCTGCGCAGAGAGGCGGAGGCGGAGTCAGGTGGGAGGCGGAGTCAGGGCAGGCAGAGGCGGAGTCAGGGCAGGCAGAGGCGGAGTCATGCGGGAGGCGGAGTCAGGTGGAAGGTGAGCTCCCCGGCTTCTGAGCCGAACCTCCCAAACAGCCCCACATGGGTGTCCTGGGAAGGCAGGTGCTGGGGACCGGGGAGGCACCCCGGCGCGTGCAGGTCCTGTTTTCTTTTGGGGCACATACCCGTGGTCCTCCACACTCTGACCGCTGGGCACCCTGTAGATGTCATAGTTTCGTGGCCTCGGGGAGTCTGAAAGGGAACAGCCAGTTTTCCCCAAGTGCACTGACCGGTCCAGCCGCCAAACCTTTGCTGTAGGGTATCCCTGCCCCTTGGAATGTGGCTGCCCAACCCCCCCTCCTTCCGGGGGAAATTGTCCCTGACCTCTGAGGCCCACGCCAGCCTTCCACACTCTGCATGGCACAGCCTCACTGGCTGATATCAGAAAAAGCAGAGAGGTGCTCACCTGTTTGGTTTTAAAAATATATATTTGTTGATGCCAGATGAAAAGTCAGCATTGTTGAAATTTTTTTTTTTTTTTTTTTTTTTGCTGTGCCATGTGGGATCTTGGTTCCCCAACCAGGGATTGAACCCAAGTCCCCTGCATTGGAAGCACAGAGTCTCAACCACTGGACCACCAAGGAAGTCCCTGCTCACCTGGTTCTGACGCGGTCCTAGAATCCACTGAACTTTCCCGCCGAAGACGGTGGCTCTCCCTGGTGGGGAACAGATTTGGGGTGAGGTGGCGGGGGGATGTCAAGCAGCAAATTTGAGAAGAATTTTAATTTATCAGCACTTGGGGTTTAATTCTAGTCCTGCCCCTCTGCAGCTGTGTGATCTCGGCCCTCTGCTCTTTATGACATGACTAGTCAGTGACCTAAAGAGCCAGCAATGAAGTAAGAGTTGGAACCTTGGCATGGGCTGTCCTCTAGCCTCTAAGATGGACTGCGGTGACCTCTACCCCTGGTTGTTACTCCTGTGTGGTCCCCTCCTCTAGACAGACCGCCCCCTGCTGAGGATCTGAGTCCCCCCACCAACAGCCACAGGAGGGAGCTTAGAAGGGGATTACCCACCCCCAAAAGCCCCTAGCCCTAGACCACATCTTGGAACCTCCTATGGACAGGAGAGACCTCTTCCAGGCAGGCCACCATGGCTGCACCCTCAAGGTTACCCAATGTGGGAAAAGACATACCCATGTTCCCCTCTCATTTGGCCATTCTAGCCAATGGGGTTACATACACGGGGGAGTTGGTTCGGCTGGTGTCTGGACTCTGCTGCCCATGCTGGGGTGGCGGTGGGATGTGAGATGGTGGTGCCTGGGACAGTTCTGAGCCGAGGTCTGAGATATCTGTGGGGGAAAACATGTCTCAGCCATGGGCATGGCCTTCCAAGCTGGACCCACTTCACGGAGAGGCACATCAGGCCCCTCTAAGCAACGAGGCCCAGACCAGAGTCAGGCTCAGCTGGGAACCTCCAGCTCTGATTTGCTGTGTGGCCTTGGGCAAGTTTCTGTCCCTCTCTGAGCCTCTCAGGGCCAGGCTTATCAACCTCTGCTTGGCCCTGCCAGACACAACCTGCTTCCCGGGCCCTCCATTCAAACCTCCCTGCCCAGGGCCCCTCACCCTCCAGGAGGGAGCTGTCGCTGTCACTGACGGCCGGAGGGATATTCACCAGGAACTGGCCTCGGTCCCTGAGCACCAGCAGAGTCAGCTTCCCTTCCGATTTCTCAATCAGTTGCCGTGTGTCACTCAATGACAGATTCTCACTGGACACCCCATTGATCTAAAAGGAATCGGGAAAGAAGAGAGGAAGCAAGTTCATGAGAGATAGGGGATACTAGAAACAGATATTTTGGTGGGGGGATACAAACACACAACTCTCAGGGGTTACTAAAAACAGACATTCTCAAGGGAAAATGAGAGAACTGCACTCCTTCTGTGAGAGGATACTATGCCGAGAACTGACCTCCGGAAGAATTCTAGAGACAGACAGTTTTCTAAGAGGGGTGGGGGATGCTAGGGAAAAATTAAAAATGGATTGACTCTCTCATCTCCCCAGAGAGGGAAATTTCTCAGGAGACACAGGGAACCGATATTAGAAACAACTCAGGAGTAATAATAGAGACAACCCTAATTGGGGGTGAGGGAGTAAATACTTAAATACTAGAAACAGATAATCTCTAAGAGGTGCTAGAAACAGACATCCAGAGGAAGACTGGAAACGCACAATTCCTAGCAAGGGTTTAATGTCATCTCAACTCACCAGGAATCCATTTCTAACATTTTCTCTTGGGAATGTCCGTTTTCAGTAACCCTTGCGATTGTGAGTTTCTAGCCACCCTCCATCTCTAAGCTCTAAGTGTCAGCCCTAAGCCACTCAGTTCAGTTCAGTTCAGTCACTCAGTCGTGTCCGACTCTTTGCGACCCCATGAATCTCAGCACGCCAGGCCTCCCTATCCATCACCAACTCCCGGAGTTCACCCAGATTCACGTCCATCGAGTCAGTGATGCCATCCAGCCATCTCATCCTCTGTCATCCCCTTTTCCTCCTGCCCCTAATCCCTCCCAGCATCAAAGTCTTTTCCAATGAGTCAACTCTTCGCCTAAGCCGCTAGAAACAGACAATTCCTCAGGGTCACTAGAAACGGACAACTCTGAGAAGAGTTTAAAAACAATCAACCAGAAATGATTTGGAAATCAAACACCAGGAATCACTAGAAACAGATTTTTCAGGGGAGGATTCTAGAAGGAAATGAACTCTTAAGGCAGAGCTGCTCCTTGCAGCCTGGTTTCTGGATCCCTAGTATCCAGCCATCTAAGGCAGGTCCATGAATCAGTGCTGTAGCCAGCTGGCCATGAGATTCTGAGGATACTAGAAACAGACAACCAAAGGGAGTACTAGAAACCAATATTTGGCAATGGATTAGCAGCAGATAGGGAAAGGGGGGAAAATCCTGCATAGCCATCTCCAACCTTTGGAAAACAGGTAACAATGTAGCTGGCAAGTGGTTCAGCTCTGCTGACCTTACTGGGTCTTGGTAGCACTGTTATTCTCTGGCCCCGGTCTCCCTGCCTCTAATGGGAAGCCTGGGCTTACCTGGAGGATGAGGTCTCCTTCCTGAAGCCCGCTGTTCTGGGCAGCCAAGCCCGAATCTGTGATGTGCTTGATGAAGATCTGACTGCCCAGTTTGACCCCAAAATCTGTGGGAGGAGGCGGAAAACTGAGGCAGGGCTTGGGGTCTAGGCTGCCAGGGCCTCTCAGATCCCAGCCTTTTCACCTGCTCTCTACCACCCTGCCTTCCCAGATGCTGTCCTGAGGGGACAGGGCAAGCTTCAACATTTCCAGCAGGCATTCTCTGCCTCAGGCACCCATCGGCAGGTCACAGCAGACCTGGTGCCCCGTAGCTGGAGATGCAACACACAAGCCCCAGGTGGTGCGAAGAGCTGGGAAGACGGAGCAAGCGGGAGGTGGGGAAGCGGGCTTGGCGGGAAGCGGGAAAGCCATTTGGGACGAGGTGGTCGGGGGACGGCCTCTCTAAGGGGGTGATGTCTGAGCCAGGTCTCAGATGAAGCAAGGGATCAAACCCTGCAAGGGTCTTGGGAAGGTTGTTTCAGGTGGGAAATGGTCTGTGCAAATGCCCTGTGGCAGGGATTCTGATGTCACTGCATGGTGGTTGGCAGTAGGCACCTGAGAAGGGGCAGAGCCCGGGCTGTCTCTTCCGGACACCCTGATGACAACACCAAAAGGGCTTCAGGGTCACAACCCCCAATATTCAATGAGATCATAATGAATGTTTTCAGGATTATTAAAGTTACAATGTGGGGTAGAGGTCCCAGTGCCATTTGTCACATCGTAACCACAATTCCAAGATCCTGATACTGTCCTTGAATCAAGAGCGGGGGGGTGAAGGTCATGTCTCTCTACCCCTGCAGAGGTAGAGGTCTACTGTTGTCTACCTGCGAACACCTTGACAAGCTACTGATGTCACGATGTGTGAGCTTCCTGTTTCTCTAAGAACATGCCACAAACTTAGTACGTATAATACAACACAGATTTCTCTCACAGTCTGAAATGGGCCTTGTGGTACTTAATCCAGGTGTGGGCAGGGCTGGTCCCTCCAGAGGCTCCCAGGGAGCACTGGCTCCTGCCTTTCCCAGCTTCAAGGCACCACCTGGCTTGTGGGCCCTCCCTCCATCCTCACAGCCAGCAGCTCAGCATCTCCCGTCTCTCTCTGCCTCTGATCCTCCCCCTCCCTCTTCTAAGGACCCTGTGAAGACACTGGGGCCCCAGGGAATGTAGAGTTGTCCCCATCTCAGGGGCCTAGCTTAATTGCACCTGCAGAGTCCCCTGTGCCCCGTGAGGTGACACGTCCACAGGTCCTGGGATAGGGCATGGACATCTTTAGGGGCTGTCATTCTGCTGACCACACACCACACGGGACCGAATGTCAGGGCAGCAATGTGGCCCTTTCCCAGGGACTCCAAGACCCCTGCCAACAACATAGCCCTAAGGCTCACCATCACTCTCTCTCTTCCGCACCAGCACGGACTTCACAGGCCGCATTTGCACGTCCTGCCGTGGCAGCCGCTTGAAGCCGGACACCAGGGCCAGCCCGTTGGCCTCGGAGCCGCCACCTGGGCTCCTGCGCCCATGGCTGCTGGCCCGGCTCCGGCGACCTGCCCTTGGCCGACGGGAGCGCTTGCCCCAGGAGCGGCCAGAGCCGCTGGATGTGTCCCCCTCGTAGCCCCGGCCATGGTCAGCCTCCTCCAAACGCCGCAGCCTGTCTTCCTCATCTGAGTCCTGGTGTCCCGGTGCAGAAGTGACCTTGGTGGCGGGCACCT
Source organism: Aepyceros melampus (assembly GCA_006408695.1). Classification (NCBI taxonomy): domain Eukaryota; kingdom Metazoa; phylum Chordata; class Mammalia; order Artiodactyla; family Bovidae; genus Aepyceros; species Aepyceros melampus. The sequence goes on along the minus strand of SJXQ01013150.1, from coordinate 17,462 downwards.
GGACTTTCCGGGGACGCTTCACTGTCTGTTAAGGGAGGCAGAGGTGGGTGAGGGGCCAGTTCAAGGCTCTGGCCCATCCCCTGGGCATCCTGGGGGACCGTGGTCCCTCTGAGCCTCAACATCCAAGCTGTGAAATGGGGACACAATTCCATTGGCTTGGGGAAGCTTATATTCATCTGCCCATGGGCAACAGGATTGGGAATTGGGGGGTGGGGTGGGGAACTCAGCCAGGACAGAAGTGCTGCTGGCAGGAGCTGCCCCTCCCACTCACAATGTTGGCCATCTTTGTGCAGGTCTTGAGTATCTGAATGGCGAAGGTGGAGGTGACACTCTCCATGGAGACCCCGTTCACCATGACAATGTGGTCCCCTGTCCTGAGGGAGAAGGCCAGGTCTCAGGGAGGAGGACTTGCTGGGAGCCCCTCTCCCCAGGCCTTCCCTGAGGGCCCCTGGCAGGTACCCCCAGCTCTATAAGGCCTGGTTCCAAGCCATCAGTGTCCCCAGGCTCACAAAGACATCCTTCTGGGCCTGTTTCCTCATCTGTAAAGTGGGGCTGATCAAAGAACCCACATAATAATGAAATGCAATTGTAGAACAGAAATGGCAATTGCAACCAGCATCTCCACACCTCCTTACTTTTTTCTCTAGGCCTCCCTCTTCATGCTTTTCTTCCCTTCTCTCTGTTTCACACTCTATTTCTCTCTGAAGCTGGCCCCTGATTCTGAGTATCACGTCACCTGTCAACCACTTGGGCCCAAGAACCATTTTTCCCAAAATAACTCCCAGGAACCTCCTGCCCCCAAGAACTCAGGATACTGGGTCACTCTCGCTCCAGCCAAAAAGAGGTCTCCAGGATATTTGTTCCAGGAGCGTTCCAGGGCCACCATGACCCCGAGAACACAAGTCAGTCATGCTGCCAGCTTCCAGTCCTGTGTTGTCAGAGCTGGAAGGTGCCAGACATATTTTAGCCTCCCGACTGTGGTCCATGTAGGTCCCTCTTCTTGACATGCTTGTCCCGTGTAACCCAGCTGCCTTGACACTCACTGTAGCCAGCCCTCAGCCGGCCCTCCAGGCACCACATCGGACACAACCACAGATCCACCAGACCGGTTCGGCCACCAGAGATTGCGATGCCAAAGCCTCGGCGGGGGTCCTGAGAGGGGATGAGAAACAGAACGCGATTTTGCTTTTAACTGGGGCAAAGGCCATCCTACGGGGACCAGCCCACCATTTTTGTTGGCGCCCATGTAGGGAGAGGGAGTCCCCACCTTGCTGATCGTGGCAGTGTACTGTTCCCAGATGGTCAGCTCCTCCATGTCCAGCACCTGGAGAGGGGGTGACAGGGAAGGTGGGTGTGGGGATTCAGGGGTCTCCATACCTGGGTGGGGAGCCTGGCTCTGACACTCTCCTGGCCCAAGCCTGTGGGCTAGTTGCAGTGTCTCCTGAGACTTCAGTTTTTTCATCTGCACAGTGGACTTCAGTCAGTGGTTCTCAACCCAGAACTGTTCTGCCTCCTCCGGGGGACACTGTGTGGTATCTGGGATCATCTGTGGTTGTCACAACTAGGTGTGCTCCTGGCATCGAGTGGGTGGGGGCTAGGGGTGCTTCTCAAATTCCTTCAGTGCACAGGACAGACCCCACCATAAAGAACCATCCATGGGCTTCCCTGGTGGTACAGTGGATAAGAATCCGCCTGCCAATGCAGGGGACATGGGTTCAATCCCTGGTCCAGGAAGATTCCATATGCCACAGGGAGCAACTAAGCTCGTGTGCTACAACTACTGAGCCCACGCATCTAGAGCCTGCACTCTGCAACAAGAGAAGACACCTCAGTGGGAAGCCTGTGCAGCGCAATGAAGAATGGCCCCTGACTGCCGCAACCAGAGAAAACCCGCACATAGCAACAAAGACCCAGAGCAACCAGAAATACAAAAAAAAAAAAAAAAAACAGAAAAAAATGATTATTTCCCAGATGTTAATGGTGCTGAACTGTAATGGAAATAGAGAAGGGGGCAAGTCCTTGTTGCTTTCCCTCTGGGAGATCTGACTCAGTGCCTGGGGGCATCGAGCAAGGCCCACAGGCATAAGGGGCTGACTCTGCTCCAGACCCGCAGGCCTCCTCACCATTTCTCCACATGCCAGGCCTGGTCCTGCCCCAGGACCTTTGCACACACTTTCTCCTCTGCCTGAAACTCTCGTCCACCAGCGATCTCTACCTGGCTTCCTCCCTCACTTCCTTCTCCCAGCCACCTGGTCTGCAACTGGTCCCTCCCCAGCCTACAACAGACCAGTTTATCCGCTTCGCCCTGATTCCCAGTTCACAGAACCTGTGATCTCTTGACATTCTCTGAATTTTAAAAATCTGGTCACTGCATTTCTCCCTGTAGAAGTTCTGCTTCAGAGGGCAGATTTTCATCTGCCTCAGATTCTATCTATGGAATGATTGAATGAAGTGCTTCCTTTGCACCAGGCTCTTTCCAGTAAGATCTCATTTAATCTGCTCACTAACAGGTGTTCTGTTAACAGATATTCTATTATTCATCTGTTATATTTTTTTCCAGTAGTCATGTATGGATGTGAGAGTTGGATCATAAAGAAGGCTGAATGCCGAAGAATTGATGCTTTTGAACTGTTTGGAGAAGACTCTTGAGAGTTCCTTGGACTGCAAGGAGATCAAACCAGTCAATCCTAAAGGAAATCAACCCTGAATATTCATTGGAAGGACTGACGCTGAAGCCGAAGCTCCAGTACTTTGGCCACCTGATGCGAAGGGCTGAATCATTGGAAAAGACCCTGATGCTGGGGAAGATTGAAGGCAGGAGGAGAAGGGGACGACAGAGGATGAGATGGTTGGATAACATCACCAGTTCAATGGACATGAGTTTGAGCAAGTTCTGGGAGATAGTGGAGGACAAGGAAGACTGGCATGCTTGCAGTCATGGGGTTGTGAAGAATCGGACACGACTGAGTGACTGAACAACAATCACAGATGAGAAAAGCTGGGTCCGCAGAGAGGGAAAGTCACTTGCCAAGACAATAGAGCAATTGGAGTGTAGGGCTCGGGAGGGGTGGCTTCTGTTATTTTCAAGTCCAGGGTACAGATGAGATCAGAGGCTTTAGGAATAGAAGTCACACAGCCAACAGAAGGGGGTATGGGCCCCCACCTATCCCTTACTTCTACCTGGATGTGCTGCTGCCCTGGGGGGCCTTGTAGAAATGATGCTCCTTCCCCACAAAGGATAGCAGGTGTGGGGGGATTCCCTGTGCAGTGTGTGGTGTTTCCCTGCCTTCTTAGAGGTTCCTGGGAGAGCAGCGTTCCAGGCTCCAGGGAGGTAGGAAGCCGGAGGAGAAGAGGGGAACAAAGCCAAGGGCGGGGCCTCATGAGCCCTCCTAGGAGCCAGGTCTGCTTTGCACCACCAAGATTCAAATCCTCCGGTGTGCACTTGACAGGCTGTGGTGGTTCTTCTCCAGCCTCATCTTCTCCATCTGTACAATGGGTACCTCCCTTACCCCCACTGCCCCATCTTTCAGCGCTGAGGTGTGAGAAGGGGGCCTGGAGTCTCCCACAAATAGCAGTAGGAGCCTCTGGAAGGACGGCAGTGGTTGTAGTGAGAAGTAATAATAATGACCTTTCTCCTCTGTGTAACATGAATAAGCAACACTATTTCATGAGCTGCCAGCGAGCACTATGCAGTACCCATTCCTTTATTCCTGAGGACCTCAGGAAGCAGCACTGCTTCTATTCCTGCTTTCCTGCCTCAGGGGAGGAAAAGGAGGCCCAGAGAGGTTCAGTAACTTACTAGAGGTCACACCACACTACGTGAACCTTGGCAGTCTGTCCCATGACTTTGCTCTCACCTACCTGGTCCCAGCATCCTTCTGTCCTTTTTTTTTTTCCTTCTAAACTTATTTTTTGGAACGAAATCTTTTCACTTGCTCTGATTTTATGTTTGGTGTCATTAAATGATTCCCTTGCATTTTGAGTTCCTGGCTCTATTTTAAGAATCAGCCCCCAGGGAATCACAGCCCCTGAGGGGGCAGGCACAGGTGGCGAGGGCTTGTTCTGGCTTGTGCAGGTTTGCCTCCATGGATACTGGCAGGCTCTCTGACACTCATAGGGTCACATCTAACCCCACAGCCCACCTCAGCTTAGTTCACCCCCAACCTTTCCCCAGCTACCCCTGTGCCTGGATACCCTCCCAACATGCATACAGCTGTCCCCTGACACTTAGGTCTCAGCTCAAATGCCACCTCCCCAGGAAGACCTCCCAGACTAGCCAATCTTCTCTGGCTGGCATCCTACCACTCCTCTGCTTTATTAGGTTTTACTCATGGCATCCAAAATCATCTTCAATTACCCTGTTTAATCATCAATTTGTGGTTTTCTGATCTTTCCTCTTGGGTGTGAAAGCTAGGCGGGGCTGTCTCTCTGGGTACTTTGCTGATTGGTCCTCCAATCAGCCTCCCTTCCAGGCTTTTGCACATGCTGTATTCCCTGGCAAACTCCTATTCATCCTTCACAGCCCGAGGGGCACTCTCTCTTCCTTGACTAAATAAGTCCTCAACACCCCCGCAAGACACATACATTTCTTGCCTCCGATTATTGAGGCCTGGGAGGTCCCAGTCCACCTGTCTCCCCTAAACCCCTGAGTCTGGGGATTCCTGGTAGGCAGGGTTGGGGGCACAGGACCACGTGCAGGGGGAGTTTGAGGAATGCACTAATGGTAGAATAAAAGGCTGATTTTGCCAGGAACTCCACTAGGTTCTCTGGGAGACAGTGGAGGACAGAGGAGCCTGATGTGCTGCAGTCCATAGGGTCACAAAGAGTAAAACACGACTTAGCGACTGAACAACAACCAGCACCTGCACGTACTCCAGAGTTCCTAGCCTCCTCAGCCCCGCCCCCTCCAGGTGAGCTCCCAGGGGGCGGGGCCCGGGCCTACATCCCGCCCTTTGCCACGCGCGGGACAGAAACACCGGAGACCAGAGGCCTCCAGAGGGGACTGGGCTTACCGAGTCACACCGGCCCGGGCACGTGGTTGCCAGGCTGCTGATCACTCTCCCCCTCACCGCCCCCACCTCTGGGAATCACAGCGGCGGTCGGAATCGGGGAGGGGAGGGGAGGGGACCACAAATCCTCGAGTTGAGGACGGGATTCTGGGAGCTGCTTCTTGCTGCCGGGAAGGAGAAAGAACTTCCGGCCCTAGAGCCTCGGGTGGTCTGGCCTGGGGCCAGCCACAGATCTCCCAATCCTGTTCACCTGTTTACCCCTCTGGGGCCCGACCTGAGACGCAGAAGGGTGGATGTGACAAAGTCGGTTCAAGCTCCAACACTAGAAAACGAAGCACATCGCCCTCGCCACAGAGCCACGGGGATTCCCTGCCCCAGCCCCGATCGGCCTGCCCGATGCAGCAAAACTGGGCTCTCAAGTCAGATCCCTCAAGTTAACGACTCTGTATACAGCAGACACTCAGTAAATGGTGATCCCCTCTTTCACAGCCTCACTGCCTTAGCCAAAGCCGTTCCAGCCCACAAAGTCCCTGCCTACCGTCCCACCCTTAGTGCTCAAGCTCAACTCGGCCCATCCCCCTGGGAAACTGCACACCTACTATGTACCAGGAGCATTTTCTCCCCCCTCCTAGGATCCTCCCCACGCCCTTCTATAAAGTGACCATCACCCACTTTATAGACGAGGTTCTCAAAGGCGTGGACTCACTGGCTGGCTCAAAGTTACACAGAAAAGTCCGGATTTGAACACCGGTTGGCCTGCTAAGGGACTTCCCAGGTGGAGCTGCTGGTAAACATCCCGACTGCCTATACAGGAGACATAAGAGACGCGGGTTCCATCCCTGGGTCGGAAAGATCCCCTAGAGAAGAGCATGGGTCAGAGGAGCCTGGCGGGCTACCGTCCACTGGGCTGCAGAGAGTCATACACAACTGAAGTGACTTGGCACACACACGAACGCTATGTTAAGGGAGGCAGACCCGGGGCAGAGGGACGCCCAGAGGCAGCGGTGGAGGCCAGTGTGCTAGCTTCCACATTCTCCTGAGCCTCAGTTTCCCCATCTGTTACCTAGGACGGGAGTGATCTGGAGTCCCGGGTCCCGGTCCCAGCCCCGACCCCACCTCGGTCCCCTCCCGCCTCCAGCCCTCCGCGGGCTACTCGCCTGGAATCTCACCGCCATAGTCCCCCCTGGGGGCTGTCCAGCGCCTCTGGCCCAGGCGGGGGGCCTAGAAACAGTCAAAACTGGACCCCACCCTGGAGTGCGGGAGGAGGCTGGGGAGGGTCGCGGCGAAGCAGGTGTCCAGCATTTGCCCTCCTCCCGCCCGCTCCGCCGCCAGGGCTGCACCTGCACTTCTTCCTCCTGAGTCCCCTCCCGGCCCCGCCTCTGTCCCGACACGCCTCCGGGACGCCTCAGAGGCCGCCTTCGCTCTCACTCCGCCACCCCTCCCAACACAGGATCCAGGCCCTGGGGTGGGAATTCCAGGCCGCGTTTTCCGCCCAGCTGCGCACTAGCCGGCGGCCGGGTTGGAGACCCGCCAGGCGAGGCTGCAAGGAAGACCAGGCAGGGATTAATGCCACGTTTGGAACGGAGCCTGCGCTTTGGAAGGTTTTCCATCCAGGAAAACCTATGCGTGTTGAGATTCTGTAGAGACGTGTTATGATTAGGAGCTAGCAAAGGGTCAGAGACCTCCCAAGAGTAGGGCTGATCTTCCTCAGTCACCTCATCTTCAGCAAGTTCACCCGATTTTATTTGATTTTTTCATTTTTGGGAATTTATTTTAGAAAGGAAACTGAGGCCCCCAGAAACCTGGGGTGGGGTGAGGGGTATGGACTTTCTGAAGGTGTAGGCTGATATGAGACTTCCCTTTTGATGTCCCCTACAGTGGAGGACCCAGAAGGTGCACAGCAGTCACCTCTGGGCCTGGCCAGAATCCAGTATTATCAGCCTGTTTTCACACCTAGCCCTGGGCTGGGTCCCCAGCTAGGAAGGGCTCACAGCAGGGACAAGGAAATTCTTTAAGATTCTTGGAGTAAAGGTCATGCTTCTTTCTCCACCCTCTGACTCACCCTCAAGGGACCTGTCTAGGAATAATTGGACTAGAGTAGGAAACTCTCTACCTGGGGGTGTGGAAGGGAGAAAGTCACCTGGGTGGGTGGAGCCACCATTGGCTCTACCCTCACATTCCTTCTTGCTTAAAAAAAAATAGACCCTGAGGCCCAACTGTTTCCTTGCCCCACCAGGTCAAGGTTGAAGGGGCAAATCTGGGCATAGACACCCCTTCCCAGCCTCATCCAGTCAAGACTGGGCAGAAAGAAGCTCCAGACTGTGGGAAGAAGGGAGGCAGAGGGGAAAACTAGGGATCAGGGAAGTCTTCCTGAAGGAGGAGGCATTGCCACTGGGGTTTAGAAGGTTGAATATTGCTGTTGTTGGTCAGTCACAAAGTTGTGTCTGACTCTTTGCCACCCCATGGAGTGCAGCATGTCAGGCTTCCCTGTCCTTCACCATCTCCCTGAGTTTGCTCAAACTCACGTCCATTGAGTCGATGATGCTGTCCATCCATCTCTTCCTCTGTCATCCCCTTCTCTTGCCCTCAGTCTTACCCAGCATCTTTTCCAATCAGTTGTGGTGATGGTGAAGTCGCTCAGTTGTGTCCGACTCTTTGCAACCCCGTGGACTGTAGCCCACCAGGCTCCTCAGTCCATGGAATTTTCCAGGCAAGAGTACTGGAGTGGGTTGCCATTTCCTTCTCCAGAGGATCTTCCCAACCCAGGGATCGAACCTGGATCTCCCACACTGAAGGCAGACGCTTTAACCTCTGAGCCAACAGGGAAGTCTTCCAATCAGTTAGCTCTTCTCATCACGTGCCCAAAGTATTGGAGCTTCAGCTTCAGCAACAGTCCTTTCATTGAATATTCAGGTTTGATTTCCTTCAGGACTGACAGGTTTGATCTACTTGCAGTCCAAGGGACTCCCCAGAGTCTTCTCTGGCACCACAGTTTGAAAACATCAATTTGTGATCAGCTTTCTTTATGGTCCAACTCTCTGGACCATGTCTACTGGAAAAATCAGCTTTGACTATACAGACCTTTGTTGGCAAAGTGATATCTCTGCTTTTTGATACACTGTCTAGGCTTATCATAGCTTTTCTTCCAAGGAGCAAGTGTCTTTTAATTTCATGGCTGCAGTTTCTGTCTGCAGTAATTTTGGAATCCAAGAAAATAAAGTCTATCACTGTTTCCATTGTTTCACCATCTATTTGCATGAAGTGATGGGACCAGATGCCATCATCTTAGTTTTTTGAATGTTGAGTTTTAAGCCAGCTTTTTCATTCTTTTTCACTTTCATCAAGAGGCTCTTTAGTTCCTCTTTGCTTTCTGCCATAAGGGTGGAGTCATCAGCCTATCAGAGGTTGTTGCTATTTCTCTTGGCAATCTCAGTTTCAGCTTGTGATTCATCCAGCCCAGCAAGAAGGTTGGATAAGAATTTGCCAAATGTGCAAGAATACAATCAAAACCTTTGAGGCCCCCAAGGTTGACGTCTCACCTCTCCCCAAAACACTAGTCTAGAGATCCCAGTTAGCCAAAATTTACCCCTCAAGGGTGCCCAACGGCTTCCAAGGCAATAACCCTTTGCAAGGGCCCCCTTCTAAGGATGTATCTGGACCTTCACAAGTAAATCAGTGTTAGTTGCTCAGTCGTATCCAACTGTTTGTGACCACATGGACTGTAGCCCGCCAGGCTACTCTGTGCATGGAATTCTCCAGGCAATAATGGAGTGGGTAGCCAGTCCCTTCTCCAGGAGATCTCAACGCAGGGATCAAATCAAGGTGCCCTGCATTGCAGGCAGATTCTTTATCATCTGAGCCAACCTCAGCCTTTTCCAATGTGACCTTGGACCACCAACAGGTGACCTTGGGCCAAACATGAAATGATTTTAGGTAGAAGAAGGTCAAATTTTTTTTTTAAATAGATATATATTTGCTTCAGTGAGTTACAGGAAAAAAACATAAATAAATTCTCCACTGCCACATGTATATAGGAATTCATGGCTGCGATTACTGGGGAGGAGTTACTGATTGGGATGTGGGTCTGGCAAAATCAGACAAGTAGACTGCTTAAGGAGTGTTAGCTTTGCTGCAACCACGGTTACACAAGTATCCATGTGCCCATTTGCAGCTGAGAAAACTGAGACCAGATGTGTCAAGTAGCAGGCCCAACTAGAAGAGCTGGATTTGGCTCTGTTTGATGCCACACCTCTCACTCTATATGCAGGGTGATTTACCCTCACTCCCCCTCAAAACCCCACTTTAATATCTGAAGACATGTTTAGTAGACACTGTTGGCATTGAGTGGGGTGATTTAGTGTTAAAAAAATACACCTGGCAATGCAGGAGACGTGGGTGCCATCCCTGGGTCAGGAAGATCCCTTGGAGGGGGAAATGGCAACCCACTCCAGTTTTCTTGCCTGTAGAATCCCACGGACAGAGGGAGCCTAACAGGCTACAGTCCACGGGGTCGCAAAGAGCTGGACACAACTGAGCATGTGCACACTCCTACTGGCACGGGTGGACAGAGGCCGGGGTGCTCTTCACCACCGCCAAGTGCCCAGGCAGGACAGCCCCACCCCAGAGAACCACCCAGCCCCAAAAGTCAATAGTGCTGAGGTACAGAAACCCCACTTTAAAGCCCTCTACAAAGAGGGATAACCACCCCAAGACACATGGTCTTCCTTCAGCCACCTCACATACTTCATTCCCTGCTCAAGAACACTCAGTGGCTCCCCAGTACCCATGAGATAACCTGTACTCAAATTTGGGGCTTTGGAGAAGGATGCATCCAGTGCTGCCTCAGAGGGAGCGTCATTCATGCATTCATTTTCTCACCTATTCAGTTGTTCATGCAAAAAAACATTTCAAGCCCTGGTTATGCACCAGGTGAAGGAGGAAGTGAGCGCCTAAGGAATTCCCGCCTGAAGTTGCAGTGCTGATTACTACCAGGAGAAGGCAGTGTGCACATGGCCTGAAGTGATCTTGTGGGAGGGGAGGATACTAGGAACCTGGGGGATGACCCTGCTCTGCCCCTTCTGAGCCCCTGAGGGGGAAACTGAGGCTCAAATGGGGTGGGGACAGGCCTGAGGTCTCCCTGAGTGGTGGCCACCAGGAAGGGTGGGAACCTGGAGGGAGGGAGTGGTGGTCATTCATGCCTGAGGCTTAAAGCCTCCCTGGTGGAGGCTGCTTTGCTGGGCTGCAGGAGGAGGTCTTATTTGTGGTCAAACAGGTCTGACCAGAACCCAAGAATGAAGCTCTCAGCCACCTGGCTGGGAGCTGGCTCATTCAATTACTGAGCACCCACTATGTACACCCAGCTCCTACGCAGGCAGGCTCTGCCCTAAAGAAGGCTGAGCACCGAAGAATTGATGCTTTCGAATTGTAGTGTTGGAAAAGACTCTTGGGATTCCCTTGGACAGCATGGCAATCAAACCAATCAATCCTAAAGGAAATCAACCCTGAATATTCATTGGGAGGACTGAGGCTGAAGCTCCAATACTTTGGCCATCTGATGCAAAGAGCCGACTCATTGGAAAAGCCCTGATGCTGGGAAAGATTGAGGGCAGGAGGAGGAGAGGATGAGACAGGTGGATGGCATCATCGGCTCAGTGGATGTGAGTTTGAGCAAATTCTAGGAGATAGTGAAGGACAGGGAAGCCTGGCGTGCTGCAGTCCATGGGGTCTCAAAGAGTCGGACACGACCGAGCACTGAATGACAAGAACAAAAGGAAGCCCAGGGCCCTCGGGGAAGACAGACAGTGGTCTAACCTTCAGGTAGCAGAAATAAAATGTCCAATCTAGATTTCTGAGAGCACCTGCACAGAGACACAGTTGGTCTGGGGACTCCTGGAGGGCTTCTCTGAAGAGGTATTACTGAGATTAATAGGAGTGATCTAAGTGAGAGGGATCTGGGAGGAGGTAACAGCTAGACCTGAAGGAGGTAAGGGAGGCACCATGGGAGAGCTGGGTGGACAGCCAGTGCAAAGGCTCTGGGGCATGACTGGGCCTAGAATGTTGGAGGAACAGTGAGGAAGACTTTGTGGCTGGAACAGAGTGAGCGAGGGAGAGAGAAGGAGGAGGGGAGGGCAGGGAGGAGACAGGGGCTTCTGGCCCCAGGAAGGTGGGACCCAGGAGGGCTACGGGCAGAGGAAGAGCCAGGGCCTGATTCAGGGGGGCCACTGGCACCCCCTGGTGGCCCATTGCTAGGACGACAGACTGAGTGGCAGGCCGAAGCTAGGGGAGCTGCAATCCCAAACACAGAGGCCCCGCAAAAAAAAAAACACAAAACGTTTTAAATCAAGTTTTATTTTGGGAGAATTCCCTGGCGTTAAGTGACTAGGACTCTGCACTTTCACTGCCCGAGCGCCCAGGTTCAATCCCTGGTCATGGAAATAAGATTCCACAAGCTGCAATGCCAAAAACAACCCAAAACATTTTATTTTGGACCTTTTATTTTATTTATTTAAGTTTGGCCGTGCCTCTAGTGGGATCTTAGTTCCCCGAGCAGGGATTGAACCCAGGCCCTCGGACAATGAAGAGCAGAGGCCTAACCACTGGACCAACCGGGAACTTCCTGGACCATTTTTAAATTGACAGAAAAGTTGTAGATGTAATTCAGAGTCCCCCTGTGCTTCTCACCCAGTTTCTCCCAACATCATTTTACATGACCACAATGTACCAGCCAAAACTAAGAAACCACAGCCTCATCACTGCTAACTGCATTCCAGGCTGCGTTCAGGTTTTACTGCCCCATGACCTCGTTTAGCATCTCACGGAGTGTCCGGTCCTCACATCCCCTCAGGCACCACTCCCACTTGCTCCGTGGACCTTTCCAGTCTGGAGGAGACCAGACAGGGGCTTTGCATGCTACTCCTCATTTGGGGTTTGTCCAGTGCTTTCCTCATGCCTGGACTGGGTTATGGGTTCAGGCAGAGGGCATGGGAGGAAGGGCAGATTCTAGGGTGCGGCCGGCTTGTGCCATGCTCCCAGCACTGAGGTATGTCCCAGCGGTTGGCACCATGAGGGCGCTGGAGCACCTTGGCGAGAGCACTTTGAGGGTGGGGGTGAAGACCCTTCTGGGGGCAGCTGCAGGGGGCTCACAGAGTGTGTTCCTCAATAGCTTGCCTCCTAGGTGGGAGGAGGCCCACTGCAGAGGGCAAAGGAGTGCCTGTTGAGAATCCCAGCCTCTCTGCCTCCAGCCTCAGTTTTCTCATCTGTATAGTGGGACCTGCTTCTACCTGTGAGCGCTGTGATTGGGAAGGTTCACAGACTAAAGCAGCTGACACACAGTAGGTGCACAGAAGGTTCGCCTGGGTGCTCTGTGGCTCCATCCCAACTAGGGTCAGGAGGAGGGAAAAAAGCCCCTAGGAGGAAAAAATGAAGTGAATTATGCTGCACCCCAGGGCTGGACAGGGACCACCCACAGAAATGTCCACTTTGAGGTTTCATCCTTTGGTGCAATGGCTGAGGGAAGCGCCCACACCCCTGATACCGGCATCCCTGTCTCCAGTCTGGCTTCTGCACCTGTGCCCCCGCCAGCTCCCCTGACCACGTCCCATGAAAGGTCCCTCATGACCCCCAGTCTTATCTGCTTTGTGACTGAGCCAGCCACAGCTGGAGCCTGTCCTTCTAAAGTGCACAGTACTGGTCTTTCTACCCTGCTCAGAATCTTAGGTGGTTCCCCATGAGCTATTCATTCCTTTATGGAGCACCTACTTACACCAGGCACTATACTAGGAGCTCAGGACACTGCAGAGGTAGAGCTCACAGGCTTCCAGAACAGATATGCAACTAACAGTCTGAGGGACTTCCCTGGCTGTCCAGTGGTTAAGGCTCTGAACTTCCACTGTAGGGGATGTGGGTTTGAGCCCTGGTCAGGGAACAAATATCCCACATGTTGTGTGTCTCGACCAAAATAAATAATCAGAAGAGTGTCAGCAATTAGTGTGTGGCTACAAAGTGGTGGCTTTAGCTCAAGAACATTCCATAGTTCCCTAGCCTTTGGTCAAGGATATTTATTGAGCATCCGATCAATGCCAGGCTCTGGGCACTCTTCTTAGTTCTCTGTGCTTCTTATGGTCTTCAAATTATTTTACATCCCTGCAAAGTACAGGAATGGCTTCCCTGGAGGCTCGATGGTAAAGAGCCCACCTGCCAGTGCAGGAGACTTGGATTCGATCCCTGGGTCGGGAAGATCCCCTGGAAGAGGAAATGACAACCCGCTCCAGTATTCTCGCTTGGGAAATCCCATGCACAGAGGAGCCTGGCGGGCTATGGTCCATGGGGTTGCAAAAGCATCAAACACGACTTTACGACTTCACAAAACAATGTTACAGGAAACTTGTAACATTGCAAATGATTCTTGTCTATAGACATATAAATGAATTTTGTCCTCTGGAGACTATTGATTGTTGTCCTGTGGTTATTGACCAGTTTTACAACTATTTGTTATTTCATTTCAGCCTTGATTGCCTGTGTGTATTCTTTTTTAATAGTCTCTCCTTTACAAGCTGTAAGATCTTATTAGTTCCCATATTAATTAATGAGTTAAGTAAACTCATAAAGCACTGTTTGTTTTATTTTTAAATATTTATTTTTGCTTATTTGGCTGCACCAGGTCTTAACTGCAGCATATGGGATCTAGTTTACTGACCAGGGATTGAACCCAGGCCCTCTGCATCGGGAGCTCCTGGAGTCTTAGCCACTAGACCACCAGGGAAGGCCTTTTTTGTTTTATATTATAGTCATGCTTTTATATTTTTTTGAAAAAAAAAAAAAATCCTCCCTTATCTCCATTACACTGAAAGCCTTCACTCTAGCATCCAAGGCTCCTCCCTCAAGAAATTTCCACCTACTCCCTCTTACCTGTTTACATCTTCAAGTCCCAGAACATTCTTCCCACTTTTCTTCCTGATCACTCTGAACCCTGTCTTTCATATGGCAGCAAATGCTCTTAGTTCTCCCAAAATGTGTCCAGAATCCTCCCACTTCTTTCTCCTTCTGAGCCTCCACCTGGTTCACCCCATCCTCGCCCACCTGGACCAGTAGAGTCCACTCCTCCACGTCCCTGGTTCCATCTTGACCCTCCAGTCTGTCCTCCCTGCAGCAGCCACCAGATGACAACCGTGAGCGCCAGAGTCAGACCCCACCCCTCCACTGCTCACAGCTCTCCAGGTCTCCCACCTCCCTAAGCATAAAAGCCAGAGTCCTTCCAGAGGCTCACAACGTCCTGCAGGACCTGTCCCGTCCCCTTCAGGCCTTCCCTGTGTCTCTGTCTCTCCCCTCTGCCCAACTACAGAGGCCTCCCAGCTGTTCTACCAGGCACAATCCTGCCCCAGGGCCTTTCACAGGCTGTGTTTGCGCTTGGAATGCCCCTCCCCCAACTACTCCATTCAAGTCTCTGCTCAAATGTCCCTTTCTCAATGAGTTCACGAAATTACAAGATGTCTGTTCCTTGGAAGAAAAGCTATGACAAACCTAGACAATGTATTAAAAAGCAGAGATATTACTTTGTCGCCCCAAGCCGACAAAACTATGGTTTTTCCAATAGTCATGTATGGATGTGAGAGTTGAACCACAAAGAAGGCTGAGCACTGAAGAATTGATGCTTTCAAATTGTGGTGATGGAGATGACTCTTGAGTCCCCTGGACTACAAAGAGATCCAGTCAATCTTAAAGGAAATCAACCCTGAATATTCATTGGAAGGACTGATGCTGAAGCTGAACTTCCAATACTCTGGCCACCTGATGCAAAGAACTGACTCATTGGAAAAGACCTTGAGGCTGGGAAAGATTGAAGGCAGGAGGAGAATGGCGCAACAGAAGACAAGACGGTTAGATGGCATCACTGACATAAGTTTGAGCAAACTCCAGGAGATAGTGAAGGACAGGGAATCCTGGCATGCTGCCAGAGGTCCATGGGGTCACAAAGAGTTGGACATAATGGAGTAACTGAAAAGCAACAAGTTCTCCCCTGATCTTTCTACTTAAGATTGTGAAATACCTCCTTGCCTGTTTTACTTCTATCCTTGCAACCCACTCCAGTACTCTTGCCTAGAGAATTACGTGGACAGAGGAGCCTGGTGGGCTGCTGTCCATGGGGCTGCACAGAGTCGGACACGACTGAAGCAACTTAGCATGCATGCATGCATTGGAGAAGGAAATGGCAACCCCCTCCAGTGTTCTTGCCTGGAGAATCCCAGGGATAGAGAAGCCTGGTGGGCTGTCGTCTATGGGATCGCACAGAGTCAGACACAACTGAAGCGACTTAGCAGCAGCAGCAGCTGTACCTCTTTTTTTTTTTCTGTAAGACTGACCTTCTTCTAACCCAGGATATAGTTTACTTCCTTATTGTCTCTTGTTTCTTGCTGTCTTCTTCCACCAAAACACAAGCCCCACAACAGCGGGGATCTCTGTTTCTCCTGATTGCCCCCTGAATCCCCAAGGCCGGGAACAGCACTCGGCACATAGTAGTGGGCGCTCCTTAAATGCAGGTTCATTCCCTGGGCAGCCCCTCCTCCCAGGCATGATCCTGGCTAACCTCAGCCCATTCCAAAGGGTGTCAGGCTCCGCCTTGAGCAAACACAACTTCCCTGGCACCAGGCCAGACATGAGGAGAAAGAACAGGAACCCAGACTCCGGAAGTGGACTTTCCTCAGAACCGAGGCCACAAGGAAGCCCTGAGCCAGGGAGGGAGGACTCTAACCAGATGCTGAAACTGGGGTATTGGCTGGCGGGGGGGCTTAGGCAGCCCCCACACCTCCTCCACTCTCCGCATTTTCACTCCTATCCGGCTAACAGCACTGCTTTCCTGTGCAGCCCGGGGCAGGTGGCTGCCCCTCTCTGAGCCTGGATTTGACCTCTGCAAAACAGGAAGGCAATGAGATGTTGCCACTGGTTTGGCATTCTGATTTTTTTTGGGGGGGGGGGGACAGTTTACCCTGCCCCTTGCATGACTGGGAATTTATTACGTGCTCTAGCATATGCTATTCCCAGCAGCCCTGTGACATGGTGTCTCTAATTATACCCATTTCACAGAGTGGAAAACTGAAGTCAGATCTCTCTGACGCCATGGGTTTTTCTCTCTCCAAACTCCAGCCAAGGTATATTCCCTCCTAACCCCTCAGACCCTGAATCTTAGCATCTCTGTTTCCCAGGAATGACTCCAAATGCCAGCCGCCCCCCCACCCCCATACCCTGCAACTGGGACGCTCATGCATTCTGAGCCCCAGAGGGCCCTCTTCATCTCGGACAAAGAGCTTTGAGGTGCAATCAGACACTTGGCTGGCTAGGATGCACTCTTTGTCCTGCACTTTTGGGGAGAAAATGACCCAGAAAAGCTCCTGCCACGGGACTCCTGTCTTCTCGGGGGTCTAATCTTCCTTTGCCTGAAACCATCCTGGCTTCTTGCCCACAGTCCGCTCTGCAGACTCTTGTGGCCATCATCCACCCACTCATTGCTTCATTTCTCCATAGGGAGATTTCACCCAGAGAAGAAATCGAGATAAGGAGATAAGCCCTCCTCCCCCAGGACCCTTGTCGCCCCCAGCTCCAGCAGCAGGGGTAGGGGGGAGACGAGATGCAACTGTCTGAAAACTTGGGGGCCTCTTAAGAA
Source organism: Aepyceros melampus (assembly GCA_006408695.1). Lineage (NCBI taxonomy): Eukaryota > Metazoa > Chordata > Mammalia > Artiodactyla > Bovidae > Aepyceros > Aepyceros melampus. The sequence continues at coordinate 797 of SJXQ01013150.1, read as the reverse complement.
GTTCCAGGAGGTCCAGATACCAACCAGGTGCCAGTTTGTCTCACCTGCCACCTCCCTGCCAGCCTCCCCTCCTCAGTTTGGGGGATCAGAGGTCAGCTGGTACCCCCTCAGCCTCCCTGAAAGAGCCTGGGCCAACAATGACCCTCTGAAGTCTGTGGCTGTGGCCTCCTGGGCAGGCTGCCAGGGGCAGTAACTGCTGGCCAGATAATCCCTTAGAAACTATGTCAAATGCCCACACAGGAGTGTCGGTTTCCCGATTTCCTGGGAGCCTGGTGCTGGGGGGAGGTGGCAGGGGGCCTGGGACCTCATGGTAGGGAGCCCCATCTGGATAGTACCTTTGGGGTGGTAGGCCGATTGGGTGGGGGACTCACCTGTCTAGGAGGCTGGGTGGCCTCTGGGCAGGCAGCAGCAGTCAGGGCTTGGATGTCCACCTGGCATCAGGGGCAGGGGGAGGACCCGAGGCTTGGGCTCTGGCCTGCCCACTTGTTTGCCCAACTTTTCCTCTCTGTGGTGGCCACAGACTGGCCGGTCCCATGCCAGGTGGAACCAGCAGGGCGACAACCACAAGCCGACTGGCGAGAGTGAGAGAGACCTGGTTGGGTGTGTGGTTCTGTCGCAAGGTACACTCACGTGGGAGCCGCTGGCCTTAACCCCTGCCTGCCCGGAGGCCAGGGATGCCCAGTCCCATCCCACTTGCACTGGCTACTGCCAAGCCCTTGGCATCTGCAAGAGATGGGCCCATGTGGCAGGTGGAAGACATTGGTAGAATAAATTCAGAACTGAGTGAATGAATGGTG
>SJXQ01013149.1:0-87724 GCA_006408695.1 Aepyceros melampus | reverse complement strand
TGGGTAGTATACTCATTTTCACTATATTGATTCTTCCAATCCATGAGCATGGTATGTTTCTCCATCTATTAGTGTCCTCGAAAAGACCATGATGCTGGGAAAGATTGAAGGCTAGAGAAAAAAGGGATTATAGAGGATGAGATGGTTGGATGACATTACTGACTCAATGGACATGAGTTTGAGTAGGCTCCAGGCATTGGTGATGGACAGGGAAGCCTGGCCTGTTGCAGTCCATAGGGTCACAAAAAGCTGGACATGACTGAGCAGCTGAAATGAACTGAACCAAACCAAAACAGATATACTAAGATATACAATATCAGTTAATTTTTTTATGGTGTGTTACTGGAAAATTTAAGGAAAATTCTGGGTAACTAAGGAGTTATGAATTGAATATACATCCTGTAGACCACCAGAAAGGAACATGTGAGTCTAAAATTAAATATTTGAAAACAGTCAACTGGAAAAAAAAATGCAAAACCTAAAAGTTGAGACTTAAACTTTATTTGGCAGACTTTCTAAGGACTTAGGCCAAAAGACAGCCTCGCAAAACGTTTTGAGTGACTGCTCCAAAAAAGTAAATGAGGAGACTGGATATATAGGAGTTTTTACAACAAAGACCAGATAGTCATAATATCAAAGATAATTAGATAATTAATTAGAGAAGATCCAACATCTCAAGTTAATGAATTTAGCATTTTTGTATGTATGGGAATGTGCAAGAGTCTGGGCTCAGTGAAATCATCCCTTTGATATGCACCTTAGCTATCTAGGACCAGTATCCCGTATTTCTCCATCCTGAATCCCCCTGGGGTGCACAACTAGGGGTGGCCACAGTGGCTGCTGGCTTGATGGCCATAAATCCTGTTTACTGATATGTGATATTCTTCATCCACTGAACCAAAGTACCTGGTCCATTAACATGAGAATCCTTTAAGAGGCAGGCTTGCTCAATGGAGGCACTATTGAATGACTTAAGTAAGATTTGTTTTTGTTATCATTTGCTTCCCACTTAGATCTTTCTACAAAATTTCAGTCCTTTGAATTGTGCCTTATCTTCCAAGATCCAAATACAAATGATCATATTTTTTCATAAATGGATTGTTAGCAAATGACCACACATTAACCCCTTTCCCAACAGCTTGCCCAGAAACAGACTACTCTACAAATCACTTAATAAGTAATTTTTGTGTGCTCCACCCAAGTTCTCAGCCCTGGATGTCCTGGAGAAAAAAGAAGAAATATGTCTGACCTCAAAGAGCTTACATCCTAGTTGGGGGTAGAAGACAAATAAAAGCAGAGGGCATAACAGCAAACAATACAAGATGGATTAGACTGAAATCCTAAACTATGAGACTGACCTTGAATGCTTCCAGCCATCCAGAGAAGGCAGCAGGCAGAGAGAGCCTGGGCAGACTCCATGGAGAAATGAATAAAAGCAAGGAATTTTTTTATCTTTTCTCAAAATGGAAACATGTATTTTTATGTAGTTATATAAAATGATGTAGAAAGAGCAAAACCAAGAAAGTGAAAGTTTCCTCCAATAAACACACTCTACAGATATTAGTAGATCAGCATTGGTACAAATATTCATGCCAGATGATTGATTGTCTACCAAACCATTTTCCACTCCTCCTTTTTTTTTTTTCATTTTTTTATTGGAGTATAGTTGCTTTGCAATATTGTATTAGCTTCTGCTATACAACAAAGTATAACAGCTATATGTATACATTCACTGTGCACACACATATACATATGCATTAAAAAACACATAACATGAAATCTGTTTCTTAAAAAAATTATACATGCACATTACAGTATTATTAACTATAACCACAATATTGTACAGCAGACCACTAGAACTTAATCATATTTCATGACTATAATTCTATATCCATTAAACAAAAGCTCCCATTCTTCCCTGCCCCAACTACAGCCCCAAGTAACCACTATTCACCTCACAGAAGCGGAATCACGCAGTATTCTCCCTTCTGTGACTGTATTTTTTACTGATCATAATGTCCTCAAGTTTCATCCATATTGTAGGTCTCCTTCATTTTTATGGCTAACTATGGATGGCTAACTTTTTTGTGCCTAACTACCCTTGTATGGATATGTAACCTTGTGTTCATCCATTTATCCACCGTTTGACATTTAGGTTGTTTCTACACCCTGTCCACTGTGAACAATGCTTCAGTGAGTATCGGGGTGTAGATATCTCTTCCAGACACTCATTTCAATTGTTTTGGGTAAATACCCAGCAGTGGGATTGTTGGATCATATTGTTATACTACTTTTAATTTTTTTGAGGAAATTTCACTTTGTTCTCCATAACAACTGCATCATTTTACATCTTTATCAACAGTACACAAGGTTTCCAATTTCTCCACTTCCTCACCAACACTTGCTAATTTCTTTTTCTTTTTTTAAATAATGACTGTCTTAAAAGGAGTGAGGTGTCTCATAGTAGTTTTAATTTGCATTTTCCTGATGATTAGTGATGCTGAGCAACTTTTCATACACATGTTGATCATTTCTATGTCTTCTTTGGAAAAATGTCCCTTCATATTCTCTGCCCATTTTGGACTGTTTGCTACTGAGTAGTATGAGATATTTATATATTTTGCCTCTTAACCCTTTATCAGATATACAATTTATGAATATTTTCTTACACTTGATTTTCATTTTGTTGATTGTTTCCATTGCTGAGCAGAAGCTTTTTAATTGAATGTATCCCTCCTGTTTATTTTTCTCTTGTTGCCTTTGCTTTGGGTGTCAAGTTAAAAAAAAATCATTTCTAATATTAACATCAAGGAGTTTATTGCCTATATTTTCTTCTAGGAGTTTTATATCAAGTTTTATATTCAGGTACTAATCCATTTTGAATAGTTTTTCATGTGGTGTAAGAAAGTGGTCTGTTTTCATTTTATTGCATGTAACTGTCCAATTTTCTCAGCATAATTTATTGATAAAACTATTATTTTCCCATGGTAAAATCTTGGCTCCTTTGTTGTAAATCAATTGACCTTTCATGCACGGGTTTATTAATAGGCTGTCTATTCTATTCCATGAACTTTAAATCTGCTTTTATGCTATACTGTACTGTTTTGATTACTGTAGTCTTGTAACATTGTTCAAAATCAGGTACCATGATGCCTCTAGCTTTTTTTTTTTAATTTTTATTTTTTAGTTTGTTTTACTTTATTTTTTGTTTATTTGAGGTCTTTTGCAATTCCATGCAAATTTTAAGATTATTTGTTCTATTTCTATAAAAAAAAAAGACATTCAAATTTTAAGAAGGATTGTATTGAATCTGTAGATTGCTTTGGGTAGAATGGACATTTTTAACAATATTAATGCTTCCAATCCATGAGCACTGGAGATCTTTACATTTGTTCATATCTTCTTTAATACTTTTTACCAACTTCTTACAGTTTTCACTGTACAAGTCTTTCATCTCCTTGTTAATATTTATTCCTAAGTATTTTATTCTTTTTGAAGCAGTTATAAATTAAATTGTTTCTTAACTGTAATATGTTTTTAAGCCAGGAAGTTGAAGCCTTCCTTCAGATTTGTTCTTCTTTCTCAAGATTATTTTGGTTATTTAAGGTCCTTTATGTTCCCATATGAATTTTAGGAGTATTTTCCATTTCTGTAAAAAATTCCACTGGGATTTTAAAAGGGATCACATTGACTCTGTACATCATCTGAGTAATATGAACATTTTTAACAATATTAAGTCTTTTAATCCAACACGAGATATTGTTCTATTTATTTGTCCCTCTTTCCTTTCCCTTTTTCCATCTTGTGAAGATAAATTTGACCTTGATTCAGCATTGGCAGCCCAACAGATTTCAGAATTCCCTTCCCAGGCTCAGGAGATAAATTTAGACTGCTGCTGCTGCTGCTGCTAAGTCACTTCAGTCGTGTCCGACTCTGTGCAACCCCATGGACGGCAGCCGACCAAGCTCCCCCATCCCTGGGATTCTCCAGGTAAGAACACTAGAGTGGGTTGCCATTTCCTTCTCTAATGTATGAAAGTGAAAAGTGAAAGTGAAGTCGCTCAGTTGTGTCCAACTCTTAGTGACCCCATGGACTGCAGCCTACCAGACTCCTCCATCCATGGGATTTTCCAGGCAGGAGTACTGGAGTGGGATGCCATTGCCTTCTCTGAAATTTAGACTAGTACAGTTCAAACAGGAAATTTCATTATAGATGCTAGAGGCTAGCTAAGCTTAAGTATGATTTAATCTTTGTCAATTAGCATAAGGGAAGTTTGCTAGGCTAGTTAAGGAAAACATTCCCTCCTTGATACAAGACAAACACAAGAAGAGACAGTTCTTCCTGACTTTGGACATTGTCACCCAAGGAAAGGAAGACTGGAGTGCTGTGGTCATCTCGTAACCTTTTAGAGAAAGTCCAAAGAATTGCTGAGTAGGAAACTAAGAGCCCTGACATTCTTGAACCAGTAAATTAGCCCACCTTGGAACCAACAATTCTCAGACTTTCCATTACACAACAATAAATTTTCCTTAATGTTCAAGGCACTTTTGGGTATTGTCTTACTGGCAACTGCAAGCATGTTAAAACATTAAATTTTCTATGTATAAATATATACAACTATGGAGAAGTGAGAACATAGCATATAAAGTGCCCTGTGACCAGCTTTATTTCTTTTTTCAACATATCATGACCTCTCCATGTTATTTTGGAAAGGCTTACCTCATCCTTTCAAATCATATACATCTTAAATGTTGGGTATTAAAAACTAACAGCCCCCATTTCAGAGCAAGATGGAGTAAACCCACTCTGCCATGTCTCTCCAGTGGAATGAGACTATAAAACCTTACAGAACTCACAAAGAAGTTATGTGAGGATTGTAAAAAATAAAAATAAAAATATTAGCAGGGGAATTATAGAAGATCAGAATTCAAAGCACCATCACATTGGCAATGAGTTTCCCATGTTTCCTCCAGTTTCCCCCACTACACTCAAAAAACCCAGAGATAGACACTGGGGCCTGGACAGAGAAAAGCCAGGCAAAACCCTCTACTTCTGGGTGAGAGAGGAGAGAGATGTCCTAATGCTCAGAGAGACTGGGGTGAGTCTCCCAGGTTTTTTTCTCTTTTTTCATTCTCCAATCTCATACATCCCAGGCTCAAGGAAGTCTTGTGACAGCAGAGGCAGCCACAGACACAGCACTGGGGTTACACAGGAATCCAAAACCCTCCAATAAGAGAACCCTCTTCTCTCATCAGATGAGTGATGAATCCAAGAAAGTGGGAGCAAACTGCCCTTGCCTTTTTACTCTCTGTATTCCTACTACTTGGCCCCAGGAGCAATGGCAGTCAGAGGAAGTACACAGCAGAGCAGGTAATTAAAACCACAGCTTTCTGACCAGAAGATCACGAAGAAGAGGCCCAGGCAATCAGAATGTACCAGAGAGATGATGCACACAGAGAGGGAAATCTCCCAAAAAGCTCAAGATAAGCCCCACCATCAAGCTACACATGCCTGGATGTGTTCTTAAACAGCAAACCAAAGACTTGGAGAACTGCACTAAGAAATAGACCACCACTCCCATCCCAGATCACCAGGTACATAGCACACATGTGGGACAGATACGAAATGCACCACAAAGGCTCTGAAGATTAACCTGTAATTGAAACCCAGAGAAGCCTGGTAGCACTTGCAGCCTAAACCCAGTCAGGTTTTTGTCTCCTAGCAAGATTCTCCATAAGACTTAAATAAGGCCCAGAGTTTCATAGCATAATATTCAAAGCATTAAGGCCAGAACCCAAAATTCCTCAGCACAAAAAGAACCAGTAAAAATCTCAGTTTACATGGGAAAGACAAACAGACATAAGCACCAAGATGACACAGATGTTGTAATTATATGACACAGATTTCAAAACAGCTATTAGGAAAATTGTCAGGGAAATAATAGTTAAATGTGCAAAGAAATAATGGTTGAAAACTTTACAAACTTGGCAAAAGACATAAATTCACAGATTCAAGAAGCTCAGTAAAACTAAAAGAATCCATGCACAAATACATTATCATCAAACTTTTGAAAACTAAAGGGAAAAAAAGTGAAGGCAGATAGAGAAAAATGATATGCTAATTATGGGGGAATAATATTCAAATGACCAGAAATTTCTCATCAGAATCCTTGAGGGCCAAAGGCATGGATAGCCACTTCTAACAGGCAAAAGAAAAGCTACTGCCAAACCAGAACTCTATACACATAAAAATATCCTTTAAGAATGAGGCTGAAATAAAGACATCTTCAGATTAAGGGGAGTTGAGAGAATCAATCCCAAACAGAACTTCTTTAAAAGAATTGTTATGCAACCCAATCAAAAAGTGGGCCAAAGAACTAAATAGACATTTCTTCAAAGAAGATACTGATGGCTAACAAACATGAAAAGATGCTCAACATCACTCATTATCAAAAAAATGCAAATCAAAACCACAATAAAGTACCATCTCACACCAGTCAGAATGGCTGCCATCAAAAACTCTGCAAACAATAAATGTTGGGGAGGGTGTGGAGAAAAGGGAATCTTCGTACACTGTTAGTGGGAATGCAAACTAATACAGCCACATGGAGAACAGTGCAGAGATTCCTTAAAATACTGGAAACAGAAATGCCATAAGACCCAACCATCCCACTGCCGGGCATAAACACCAGGGAAACCAGAATTGAAAGAGATACATGTACCCCAGTGTTCACTGAAGCACAGTTTACAATAGGTAGGACATGGAAGCAACCTAGATGTCCATCAGCAGACGAATGGATAAGGAAGTTGTGGTACATATACACAATGGAATATTACTCAGCTATAAAAAAGGAATACATTTGAGTCAGTTCTAATGAGATGGATGAAACTGGAGCCTATTTTACAGGAGAAGTAAGTCAGAAACAACAATACAGTATATTAATGCAGGCTGCAGTGGCGGCAGCAGCGGCTGGCACATTAAGCACGGCCGATGTGTTCACTGAAGCACAGTTTACAATAGGTAGGACATGGAAGCAACCTAGATGTCCATCAGCAGACGAATGGATAAGGAAGTTGTGGTACATATACACAATGGAATATTACTCAGCTATAAAAAAGGAATACATTTGAGTCAGTTCTAATGAGATGGATGAAACTGGAGCCTATTTTACAGGAGAAGTAAGTCAGAAACAACAATACAGTATATTAATGCAGGCTGCAGTGGCGGCAGCAGCGGCTGGCACATTAAGCACGGCCGAGAGCTACCCCACGTCCGAGGTCAGGGGCAATGGCCGAGAGGAACTACCCCGCATCCAAGGCCAGGGGTGGCGCCCAAGAGGAGCAACCTCACATCCAAGGAGTGTTGGCTGCCCAGGTGCAGGAGGACCTAGAGGAGCCATCCCACTTTGAAGGTCAGGAAGGGCGGTGGGAGGAGATACCCCTCATCCAAGGTAAGGAGCAGCGGCTGTGCTTTGCTGGAGCAGCTTTTCTGCCATAAGGGTGGTGTCATCTGCATATCTGAGGTTATTGATATTTCTCCCGGCAATCTGGATTCCAGCTTGTGTTTCTTCCAGTCCAGCGTTTCTTCCAGTCCAGCGTTTCTCATGATGTACTCTGCATATAAGTTAAATAAGCAGGGTGACAGTATGCAGCCTTGACGTACTCCTTTTCCTATTTGGAACCAGTCTGTTGTTCCATGTCCAGTTCTAACTGTTGCTTCCTGGCCTGCATACAGATTTCTCAAGAGGCAGGTTAGGTGGTCTGGTATTCCCATCTCTTTCAGAATTTTCCACAGTTTATTGTTATCCACAAAGTCAAAGGCTTTGCCATAGTCAATAAAGCAGAAATAGATGTTTTTCTGGAACTCTCTTGCTTTTTCCATGATCCAGCAGATGTTGACAATTTGATCTCTGGTTCCTCTGCCTTTTCTAAAACCAGCTTGAACATCAGGGAGTTCACGATTCACGTACTGCTGAAGCCTGGCTTGGAGAATTTTGAGCATTACTTTACTAGCATCAGAGAGCAGACACACTGAAACCATACTCACAGAAACTAGTCAATCTAATCACACTAGGACCACACCCTTGTCTAACTCAATGAAACTAAGCCATGCCCGCAGGGCAACCCAAGATGGGCGGGTCATGGTGGAGAGGTCTGACAGAATGTGGCCCACTGGAGAAGAGAATGGCAAACCACTTCACTATTCTTGCCTTGAGAACCCCATGAACCGTATGAAAGCCAAAATGATAGGATACTAAAAGAGGAATTCCCCAGGCCACTAGGAGCCCAATATGCTACTGGAGATCAGTGGAGAAATAACTCCAGAAAGAATGAAGGAATAGAGCCAAACCAAAAACAATACCCAGCTGTGGATGTGACTGATGATAGAAGCAAGGTCCAATGCTGTAAAGAGCAGTATTGCATAGGAACCTGGAATGTCAGGTCCATGAATCAAGGCAAATTGGAAGTGGTCAAACAAGAGATGGCAAGGGTGAACGTCGACATTCTAGGAATCAGCGAACTAAAATGGACTGGAATGGGTGAATTTAACTCAGATGACCATTATATCTACTACTGTGGGCAGGAATCCCTCAGAAGAAATGGAGTAGCCATCATGGTCAACAAAAGAGTCTGAAATGCAGTACTTGCATGCAATCTCATAAACAACAGAATGATCTCTGTTTGTTTCCAAGGCAAACCATTCAATATCACAGTAATCCAAGTCTATGCCCCAACCAGGAATGCTGAAGATGCTGAAGTTGAACCGTTCTATGAAGACCTACAAGACCTTTTAGAACTAACACCCCCGAAAGATGTCCTTTTCATTATAGGGGACAGGAATGCAAAAGTAGGAAGTCAAGAAACACCTGGAGTAACAGGCAAATTTGGCCTTGGAATGTGGAATGAAACAGGGCAAAGACTAATAGAGGTTTGCCAAGAAAATGCACTGGTCATAGCAAACACCCTCTTCCAACAACACAATAGAAGACTCTACACATGGACATCACCAGATGGTCAACACCAAAATCAGATTGATTATATTCTCTGCAGCAAAAGATGGAGATACTCTATACAGTCAACAAAAACAAGACCGGAAGCTGACTGTGGTTCAGATCATGAACTCCTTATTACCAAATTCAGACTCAAATTGGAGAAGGTAGGGAAAACCGCTAGACCATTCAGGTATGACCTAAATCAAATCCCTTATGATTATACAGTGGAAGTAAGAAATAGATTTAAGGGCCTAGATCTGATAGATAGAGTGTCTGATGAACTATGGAATGAGGTTCGTGACATTGTACAGGAGACAGGGATCAAGACCATCCCCATGGAAAAGAAATGCAAAAAAGCAAAATGGCTGTCTGGGGAGGGCTTACAAATAGCTGTGAAAAGAAGAGAAGCGAAAAGCAAAGGAGAAAAGGAAAGTTATAAGCATCTGAAAGCAGAGTTCCAAAAAAGAGCAAGAAGAGATAAGAAAGCCTTCTTCAGTGATAAATGCAAAGAAATAGAGGAAAAGANAATGAGGTTCGTGACATTGTACAGGAGACAGGGATCAAGACCATCCCCATGGAAAAGAAATGCAAAAAAGCAAAATGGCTGTCTGGGGAGGGCTTACAAATAGCTGTGAAAAGAAGAGAAGCGAAAAGCAAAGGAGAAAAGGAAAGTTATAAGCATCTGAAAGCAGAGTTCCAAAAAAGAGCAAGAAGAGATAAGAAAGCCTTCTTCAGTGATAAATGCAAAGAAATAGAGGAAAAGAACAGAATGGGAAAGATTAGAGATCTCTTCAAGAAAACTAGAGATATCAAGGGAACATTTCATGCAAAGATGGGCTCGATAAAGGACAGAAATGGTCTGGACCTAACAGAAGCAGAAGATATTAAGAAGACGTGGCAAGAATACACAGAAGAACTGTACAAAAAAGATCTTCATGACCTGGATAATCATGATGGTGTGATCACTCATCTAGAGCCAGACATCCTGGAATGTGAAGTCAAGTGGGCCTTAGAAATCATCACTATGGACAAAGCTAGTGGAGGTGATGGAATTCCAGTTGAGTTCTTTCAAATCCTGAAAGATGATGCTGTGAAAGTGCTACACACAATATGCCAGCAAATTTGGAAAACTCAGCAATGGCCACAGGACTGGAAAAGGTCAGTTTTCATTCCAACCCCAAAGAAAGGCAATGCCAAAGAATGCTCAAACTACCGCACAATTGCACTCATCTCACATGATAGTAATGCTCAAAATTCTCCAAGCCAGGCTTCAGCAATACGTGAATGGTGAACTTCTTGATGTTCAAGCTGGTTTTAGAAAAGGCAGAGGAACCAGAGATCAAATTACCAATATCCGCTGGATCATGGAAAAAGAAAGAGTTCCAGAAAAACATTTATTTCTGCTTTCTTGAATATGGCAAAGCCTTTGACTGTGTGGATCACAATAAACTGTGGAAAATTCTGAAAGAGATGGGCATATCAGACCACCTGACCTGCCTCTTGAGAAACCTATATGCAGGCCAGGAAGCAACAATTAGAACTGGACAGGGAACAGCAGACTGGTTCCAAATAGGAAAAAGAGTATGTCACCCTCCTTATTTAACTTATATGCAGAGTACATCATGAGAAACACTGGGCTGGAAGAAGCACAAGCTGGAATCAAGATTGCCAGGAGAAATATCAAAAACCTCTGATATGCAGATGACACCACCCTGATGGCAGAAAGTGAAAAGAAATTAAAAAGCCTCTTGATGAAAGTGAAAGAGGAGAGTGAAAACTTTGGCTTAAAGCTCAACATTCAGAAAACGAAGATCATGGCATCTGGTCTCATCACTTCATGGCAAATAGATAGGGAAACAGTGGAAACAGTGTCAGACTTTATTTTGGGGGGGCTCCAAAATCACTGCAGATGGTGACTGCAGCCATGAAATTAAAAGACACTTACTCCTTGGAAGAAAAGTTATGACCTACCTAGGTAGCATATTCAAAAGCAGAGATATTACTTTGCCAACAAAGATCTGTCTAATCAAGGCTATGGTTTTTCCAGTGGTTATGTATGGATGTGAGAATTTGACTGTGAAGAAGGCTGAGAGCCAAAGAACTGTTGCTTTTAAACTGTGGTGTTGGAGAAGACTCTTGAGAGTCCCTTGGACTGCAAAGAGATTCAACCAGTCCATTTTGAAGGAGATTAGCCCTGGGGATTTCTTTGGAGGGAATGATGCTGAAGCTGAAACTTCAGTACTTTGGCCACCTCATGCGAAGAGTTGACTCATTGGAGAAGACTCTGATGCTGGGAGGGATTGGAGGCAGGAGGAGAAGGGAATGACAGAGGTTGAGATGGCTGGATGGCATCACTGAGTCGATGAACGTAAGTCTGAGTGAACTCCGGGAGTTGGTGATGGACAGGGAGTCCTGGCGTGCTGCGATTTATGGGGTCGCAAAGAGTTGGACATGACTGAGCAACTAAACTGAACTGAATTCAACTGAACTGAACTGAAATCAAATCCCTCATGATTATACAGTGGAAGTGAGAATAGATTTAAGCAACTAGACTGATTGACAGAGTGCCTGATGAACTATGGATGGAGGTTCATGACATTGCACATGAGACAGAGAGCAAGACCACCCTTAAGAAAAAGAAATGCAAAAAAGCAAAATGGCTGTCTGAGGAGGCCTTACAAAGAGCTATGAAAAGAAGAGAATTGAAAGCAAAGGAGAAAAGGAAAGATATACTCATTTCAATGCAGAGTGCCAAAGAATAGCAAGGAGAGATAAGAAAGCTTTCCTCAGTGATCAGTGCAAAGAAATAGAGGAAAATAATAGAATGTGAAAGACTAGAGATCTCTTCAAGAAATTAGAGATACCAAGGGAACATTTCATGCAAAAAAGAAATAAATAGTAAGAATACACAGAAGAACGTACAAAAAAATATATATTCATGAGCCAGATAATCACAATGGTGTGATCACTCACCTAGAACCAGATATCCTGGAATGTCAAGTCAAGTGGGCCTTATGAAGCATCACTACAAACAAAGTTAGTTGAGATGATGGAATTGCAGTTGAGCTATTACAAATCCTAAAAGATGATGCTGTGAAAGTGCTGCACTCAATATCCTAGCAAATTTGAAAAACTCAGCACTGGCCACAGAACTGGAAAACATCAGTGACATTTTGGGTCATTCTAACCCCACTTTGGGTCATTCTAATCCCAAAGAAAGGCAATGCCAAAGAATGCTCAAACTACTGCACAGTTGTGATCATCTTACATGCTAGCAAAGTAATGCTCAAAATTCTCCAAGCCAGGCTTCAGCAGTACATGAACCATGAACTGCTGGATGTTCAATCTGGATTTAGAAAAGGAAGAGGAACCAGAGATCAAACTGCCAACTTCTGCTGGATCATCAAAAAAGCAAGAGAGTTTCAGAAAAATATCTATTTCTTCTTTATGGACTATGCTAAAACCTTTGACTGTGTGGATCACAATAAACTGTGGAAAATTCTGAAAGAGATGGGAATACCAGGCCACCTGACCTGCCTCTTGAGAAACCTATATGCAGGTCAGGAAGCAACAGTTAGAACTGGACATGGAACAACAGACTGGTTACAAATCAGAAAAGGAGTATGTCAAGGCTGTATATTGTCACCCTCCTTATTTAACTTATATGCAGAGTACATCATGAGAAACTCTGGGCTGGATGAAGCACAAACTGGAATCAAGATTGCTGGGAGAAATATCAATAACCTTTGATACGTAGATGACACTATCCTTATGGCAGAAATTGAAGAGGAATTAAGGAGCCTCTGATGAAAGTGAAAGAGGATAGTGAAAAATCTGGCTTAAAACTCCACATTCAGAAGACTAAGATCATGGCATCCAGTCCCATCATTTTTGGCAAATAGATAGGGAAAGAGTGGAAACAGTAAGAGACTTTATTTTGGGTGGCTCCAAAATCACTGCAGTTGGTGACTGTGGCCAGGAAATTAAAAGACACTTGCTCCTTGGAAGAAAAGTTATGACCAACCTAGATCGCTTATTAAAAAGCAGAGACATTACTTTGCCAACAAACGTCCATCTAGTCAAAGCTATGATTTTTCCAGTAGTCATGTATGGATGTGACAGTTGGACTATAAAGAAAGCAGAACGCTGAAGAATATATGTTTGAACTATGGTGTTGAAGAAGACTCTTGAGAGTCCGTTGGACAGCAAGGAGATCCAACAAATCCATCCTAAAGGAAATCAGGCCTGAATATTTAATGGAAGGACTGATGCTGAAGCTGAAACTCCAATACTTTGGCCAATGATGCAAAGAACTTACTCATCTGAAAAGGCCTTGATGCTCAGAAAATTTGGAGGAGGAAGGAAAAATGGATGACAGAGAATGAGACGGTTGGATGGCATCACTGACTCCATGGATATAAGTCTGAGTAAATTCTGGGAGCTGGTGATCGACAGGGAGGCCTGGTGTGTTGCAATCCCTGGGGGTCGCAAAGGATAAGACATGACTGAGTGACTGAACTGAACTGACAAAGTTATATATAATTCCAGAGCACATGTTTTAAAATGTTGTTTTAAAACTAGTAAGTTTGATTATATTTATTGAAGCTTGAATGTTAACATACAGAATTAACCATACAATCTTGACAAAATCATCCTGAGGCAGGAGTTTGCAGCTCTGGGTTTAACCAGCAATCTAACACCAACCAACATGGGCAAGTAATTTTGTCCACTTTTGTAAAGTAATGAATTTTCCCTCTTGTCAAAATCAACTTACAATGAGCTCAGTCTGTTTCAAGCACTCAATATATCCTGGGGGTGGGGGTTAGTTAGCAAATAACCTTCTATAAAAATAATTTTAAAATTCATTTAAAAATTACATTTAGAAAACCCCAGTTTCTTTACAAGTGAGAAGTTATACACTAAGAAGTGGCATCTTAATTTACACACAACTCTCATGTAGTTTCTTGAACTTAATAATAAAATAACATTTGAGCAATAAATAATATATCAAATGCTTTCTCTTCTGATAGGTCACACTTTAATATAGATTCAATGTGTGCTACCTCTGAAAGTCCAAGTGAGATTTAAGATGACTCCCAGATATTTTAATTCCATGATATAAATTAATGGCCTCAGCAAATATTCTAATGTTACATTTCTCCTTACAAGAGTTCTTTCGACAGTCGATGAGTCCTAACCATGGCTGATATTAAAATGACGCTCTGGAGAAACATAATTTAAACCTGTCAAGTGGCTCAGATACTTGCCAAGGTAGAACAAGGATTAATTTCATTTAAGGCAATAAAATTTATGGCATCAACCAAAACTTCATAGAAATTATATGAGATTCGCTCTCTTACTCTAGAGTCAAAGATGCCCTTATCATAAGGGTCTATATAAACTCCCTTCTCTGTCTGCTCCAGTCCTCACCTACAACCTATGGATGGCCTTTCCACTCACTAAGTATTTTAATATTTCCTCTCTTTAATGTGATATTTGTGCTAGCTTCAACAGATAAAAGAAAGCATTTTAGAGTTTTGCTTTGCTTTTTTATGAAAAGATGACCTACAACCATTAACTATTAATATTATTCAGCATGTATATTGTGATTTCAAAACCCCCTCATTAAAAAAAAAAAAAATCACAGTATGTCTTATTCTGCTGTGGGTTAGTTCATTTCCAAAAAATATGCCTCCACTGCTTTAGACATTGTTGGCTGAAGTATATGTGCAATGTGTTTTTTTGGGGGGGTGAGGGGGTGAGGAGGAGATAGGAATGAGAGATCCTGAGGGAAATGGCTAAGACTTCTTATTTTTAGGACCTCCTACCTCTTTAAATCCTCCGGGTGTTTTGGTCACATCAGGACTCAAATCATGGTGGGGGTGGGGGGAGTGAAAGGAAAAGGGGATGCCCACGAGTTCCTTTAACCTTATGATAGCTATCCCATAACTCTTTCTAGAATTTGACTCCTGTTCGAATTTAGGATTAAAAGGCCCAACTCTCATGCTTTACACTTTTCTATTAAAGGAATGTTTGTCTCTAAGGCCAAGATTCCAGCCTGTTTGTCCCTAGGCTGGAAAGGCTCCTCATTTACCCAGCTGTTTAGATTAAGCAGAGATAGGAGGCTGGAGGCCTGACCACTCATTTACCTTCTACAGGAGCCCCTAAAGCACTTCTATGAAACTTCAGGGCTACATGAAGCACAGAGTGAAAATCATTAGCACAGGATGGTTTTTCAGAGTCCTTCCAGGTCCCAAATCCTTGGATTCGACATAACCTGAGATAGTCAGTTTCTTTGGGTAACATATATTCTTCCTTATTTAGGATTTCAGTACAGCTCTTCATATTCAACTGTGAGTGGTTACATTAGGCACCAAGTGTCCAATACATCTACCATGATTTGGGGACACAGCTGTGGAGCAGTGACACTGGTTCTCTCATCTGTCAAGAATGCTGAGATTTGGGTTATCTCCCAAGGGATGGGAGATAAAACTACTACGCTAATGTTGGGGGAGTTTGTAATTTCCTTGGTTCTCTCTGGCCATAGCAATTATTTGAAGTGACGGATAGGCCAGTATTGTATCTCGGTGTTATAGCTCAGTTTTATTTGGCAAGCAAAAGGATAGTACTACCCTCAAGGCAGGAGGGTGGGCCGACCCCAAAGGAGAGGCCTCAATCCCGCTTGGCTTCCTCCTTTTATATGTTAGTCTCCTCCTCCCACATCCCCCGGAGCCTGCCTTATGTAAATTGGGCTAGTAAATTGGGAGGGCTGTTTGTTTCACCTGAGGTTCTCACTCTGGTCCTCAGATTTTCTTTTATTCCATTATTGTGGGCTTTTTCCTTTCTTTGTCTTTTAGCCACCACCATTTTGGACTCCTTTTTCCTATTCTAACTACCTAACGTTTCCCCCTCAAGAGATCAGAGGCCCAATTCTTTGGGAATAGGGGTGGCCCAGGTCTCTCTGGCTACTTCCTGCTGAACTGGGATGGTGAGGGGTATTGGGCCTCCCCTCTTGCTAGTCTCAAGCCTCAGAGTCCTTATAGTGGTATCTATCTAAGGGTGAGTGATATTTTTCATGGTCTAGTGAAGTTTTATATATCTTTGTTGAACTGTCACTGCATGTTGTAGCTTGTTGACCTGGGCAGAGACAAAATGCTTTAGGCAATTGATAATACAAGGAGCAATCATAAGCAGCATCAATATGGTGATAACAGCGATTAGTAGGGGCATAAGCCAACTCCAAATCCCCCCTCGCCAGGAGAAGGAACCCCAAAAAGAGACTGTAGCCACCCTGAGAACTCTCCAGCTCAATCTTTAAAATCCGGTAGGATCTGAACGTTCTTCTTGAGGAGTGTGAGACTTTTTTTTTTTTTCTTAACTTAGCAGGAGGTATTTACACAGAAACAACATGTCTCATTTAAGATGGCTCAAGTTCCTCCTTGCTCGAGAATCAGGAGATCTATCTCCTGTCTATTTTGGAGTACAACTCCTGCCAAGCTGCCCCAGCTCTTTAGAGCTATCCTGAGAAATCTTTTCCCCAGAAACTTGATTTTGGGGGTGTTCATTAGAATGGCACTCATTTGTAGTCCTGAATAGGTATCTGAGATCTCCAGGGGCTCACAAGTGTATTGAATGTCCTCTTCTGTTTTCTTCCATGGCTTGACTTGTGAGTAGTGAATCCAGGAGTCATATCCTGGTACCTTGACTGCTGTGGGGGTAGAAAGTATTACAGAGTAGGGGCCCTTCCTTGCGGGCTGGAGTTGAGCATTTGGGGATTCATCTTTCCACATGTTAATTAGGACTTGAATCCCTGGCACATATAGTGGTGGCTCTTTAGAATCTTTTGGGTCTTGGTTGATACCCTATAAGCGTATATCCTGTTGGAATTGTTCAATAGCCATGGTATAAGACTGCAGGATCTAAGCCTCTGGATCTAGGAAGAGGTCACTGAGATAAACAAAAGGTCTCCCATGTAGCATCTCATAAAGACTAAGACCAACTTGTTCCTTAGAGGCAATACGAATGTGGGGAAAGCTATTGGTAAAGCCTCCTTCCATCCCAGGGAGGTCTCCTGGGTTATCTTTTTATCACTGATTTTAAGAATTGGTTGCCTCTTTCTACTTTTGCTGAAGACTGAGGCTTCCAGGCACAATGGAGATACTAAGTAATGCCCAATGCTTTAGAGACCCCTTGCGTGACCTTAGAAGTAAATGATGTCCCATTGTCACTTTGTAATGACCAGAGCAGACCAAATCTCAGAATGATTTCATGGAGCAGTTTTGTTTTTTTTGTTTGTTTGTTTGTTTGTTTGTTTTTACCACCTCCTCAGCCTTCTCAATCTGGGTGGGAAAGCCTCCAATCCATTCTGTGAATGTATCTATCATGATTAATAAGTATTGATACCTTTGAGAAACTGGCATCTGGGTGAAGTCCATCTGCCAGTCCTCTCCTGGGTAGGTCCCATGTCATTGGATGGGCTGGGCCAGCTGAGGTCTTTGAGTTCCTTGGGGGTTGTTTAATTGGCAAGTACGATGAGAGGAGACCACTTGCCTTGTAGTCATGTGGAAGCCTGTTCCTCTGAAGGACCTTTCCAGTAATCTTTGGAGGGCCTTCTCCCCTAAATGAATGGTGGCATGTAAGAAGTTAACCAACTTCCATTGGAGGTTCTCAGGCAGAAAAAAGGAGTCCCTCCTTTTGGAACCACCCCATATGATCTTCTTGAAAGCCCTCACTCTCAGCTTTAAGAGTCTCACCTTCAGTATACGAAGGAGTTTCTGGCAAATTAGTCTGTGGAACTAAGGTGGCAACCCCTATTAGGTCATTGTTCTGTAATGCTGCTCTCTTAGCTGCCTGATCGACTGCTTGGTTCCCTCATGCAACTTTCGTGCTCCTTTTTGGTGCCCTTTACGGTGGGAGACTGAAACCTCGGCGGGCAGATGTACTGCCTCCAAGAGCCTAAGGATTTGATCACCATATTTGACTGGGGACCCTCAGGTGATCAAGTGGCCTCTTTCTTTTCAAATAGCAGCATGTGCATGTAGCACCAAAAAGCATACTTAGAGTCAGTGTAAACGGCTACTCTTTTTCCTTTTCCCAGCTCTAAAGCTTGAGTCAGGGCTATGAGCTCAGCCAAATGGGCTGAAGTACCTGGTGGCAAAGATTTAGCCTCTATGATCTTGAAATTGGAGACTACTGCATATCTGGCTCTTCTTTTTCCATCCAAGACAAAGCTGTTTCCATCAGTGTACCAGATTGCCTCAGGATTGGTCAGAGGATCTTCTGACAGTCCCTCTTGGGGATTGTTTCTAGGCAAGAGTGAAAGGGGAGAGAGCCCTTTGGGGTAGGCAGGAGGGTAGCTGGGCTAGGAACCTCACAAGGGAACATAGTCAGGCCTGGATTTTCCATCAGCACTACTTGATATCTGAGGATCCTTTGGTCAGACATCCATAAATGGCCTCTCCCATTCAGGAGTTGTTCCACTTGGTGGGTGGTAAAAATAGCTAGTTTGCTCCCAAAAGAGAGTTTTAAAGCATCTTCTATCAGGACTGCAATAGCTACAAGATTTTAAAGGCAGGGAAAGACTTCTTCCCAATAAGAGGGTAGGACACACAGGGACCACCAGAAACTGGTGGGAAAATATCTGTCCATCCCAGCAAGTGCTCAGGTGAATCTTTTTGTAGTTGTTTTTCTTGCAGCACCCAAAATGGTACAGGTCTGGGAGGAGAAGACTCCAGAATAGGAGGTCAGGACAGAGTATGTAGCCCCTGTGTCAACCAATAAATTCTTGGCCCTTCCTGCCACATCTAGTTGCACCCTTCGCTCCAGCCCCATGATGGTTATCTGTGACAGGCGGGCTGGCTGAAGCAGGTCACTTCATTCCTATTGAACCATCATTAGGGAAGGCTTGGCACTTGACCTTGAGGCTCGTGGATCCTGAGGGTGGAGTGTTACCTGATGTCCCAGCTGATGGCATTTGTAGCAAGACATTGTAGGGAACTTGTCACAGTCTGGATACTCTGTGGCCCAATGTCCTGCCTGTCTACAGATTAGGCATTTGCCTTATGTCTTGTCCTTAGGACAAGATTCCGGGTTTTCCATAACGGTTCCCTAGAGGGTGGCCAGCATCTGGGCATGTCCTGTCTCTTTCTTTTTCTCCTTTTGCTGGGCCATGACTTCCCTCTCCTGTTCTCTGTTATAAAATGTACCAGTGGCTATCTGGACAATCTCATCTAAAGAGGCAGCAGGGTCCTTCTGCTGTAGCTGTTGTAAGTTTATCCTGATGTCTGATGCACATTGGGACAGGAATTTGCCCTTTAAAATCACCTGTCCCTTGAAAAAGTCTAAAGTCCAGATTAGTAAACTTTTGGAGGGCCTCTTTTAGCCTTTCCAGAAAGGCAATGGAGTTCTCACTGGGCTCCTGAGTTACTGCTGAGACTTGGCACAGTCCCACAATTCATAGATTTCCTTCTATTTCCATGGGTGGACTTCCTTAGGAGTGAGTCTTTCTGAAGGTTATCCTACCCAGTACTGTTGCAACCTGAGAACCAGGTGTCCCCGGGTCAGGATGCAGATCCCCTGGCAGGCTGAGGCATGACAACCTCCTGGAGATCGAATTCCCGGGCAGGGCGAGACATGTTAGCCTCTCAAGAATTGGGTCCCTGGGAAGGTCAAGGCATGTCGATCTCCTGGGACCCCTGGACTGGCAGATCCCCGAGCAGGTTGAAGCATGACAACCTTCCGAGGACCAGATTCCTAGACAGGTCGAGGCAGGTTGGCCTCCTTGGTGGATCCCTGAGGAGGCTGAGGCATGACAATTACCTTGGGACTGGATCCCTAGGCAGGTCAAGGCAGGGTGATCTCCTAAAATCCCCAAGCTGGAGTTGGGCATCCCAAGATCTCCAGTGTGACTAGTGCTGGGAAGGATTAAGGGGTTGTAATCTTAACTCATTGCCAGTTTGTCTACCGCAGATGGACAGATAGATATAGATGGACAAATAGAATAGATACCATGATGTAAAGCAATCCAAGTCTGTGCCCTGAGACTGGGAACCTGTCATAAGGCTCATGAAACAGTCATAAGCCTTATCTTCTTATGCTCTGAGGGAATACAAATCACCCATTCCTCCTCTAGTCCTCCATAAGAGCAGTTTAGGGTGTTTCCAACGGTAAACATTTCATTGTCACAGACCCACTCTAGGTAATAACAGAAGTAATGACAAAGGAGTGGGTTATCTGGTCCCACTGGTTAGGGGCATTAAGAGTATTTTAATAATAAGTGGAGTGGAGTGATGTTGTCTACAAGAGGGCAGGGTCCTGGTTGTAGGAGTTAGTAAGTAGCTTAAGAACAAATTGATAAGAGGCAACAGATCAGATGTTTCATGAAAGTGGAGTGGAGATTTGATTCAGGTATATGTTTGTAACTTTAAGAGAAGGGTGGTAAGGGTTTGGGCCCAAATGGCCTACAGGACTAACTCCCAAAGTGGCAAACATTATCCCTGGAAACCCAATTGCCTTCAAAGTGGATGCCATCAACAGATGGACTTCTAGCAGGCATTGTGTGCCTGCCACACATGCTGGTTGGTTCACTGAGAGATGCTGTTGTTACACATGTTGTGGAAAACATGGAAGATGAAGGCCTGAATATCTAGAGGGATTGAATATTATACAGTATTTCCCTCTCAAGGGCCAGCTATTTTCTGGTTGTCCCATCAGAAGATTGTAAAGGCAACATTGCGGGCCCAGACAAGGCTCAAGAAAAGAGCATGAAACAGGAGCTGAGGGGGCAGGGCACAGCTTTTGAAAGAATGACATAGCCCAAGGGCATAACATAAACCACGCTTGCCCAGAAAATTCCATGGATGGAGGAGCCTGGTGGGCTGCAGTCCATGGGGTCACTAGGAGTCGGACACGACTGAGCGACTTCACTTTCACTTTTCACTTTCATGCATTGGAGAAGGAAATGGCAACCCACTCCAGTGTTCTTGCCTGGAGAACCCCAGGGACAGGGGAGCCTGGTGAGCTGCTGTCTATGGGGTCGCACAGAGTCGGACACGACTGACGAGACTTAGCAGCAGCAGCATAACATAACCCAATTAAAATTAAATGGGTCCAAGATGCAGACAAGTCAAATTCAACTAAATCTTGATCTTCAATCTGTAAGCTAAAGACACAATCAGAGGTGCCATGACAGTTCCAAGACACTATCGAAAGACCAAGGAGGGGGTGGTTCCCCAATTGTTGGAATGATCCTCCCACTCATTAGCATATGAAATCACCTAGCTGGCAAAAACTAACCACACAGCTTTCCATGGCTTCTGCACTCACCTTCTGTGATGGCCCACACTCTTGAAGTATGCTTCTTTCTGAACCCAAACAAATCTACCTCTTAACTATTGCTGTGTCTCTCACTGAATTTTTTGCAAAAAGACATCACAAACTTGAGCTTCATTAGGTCCTTAAACCACATTTTAGGTGAACAGTTTTAAACACAACTTTTAGAAATGGAAAGATTATGGTCTGCCCAATACTTTGTAAGTGGTGGCATTGATGGAGAGAGGAGCTGAAGGACAGGAGGAAAAAGCAGTGGGAAAAACTTGCCAAGGAATCCCCTTCATAACCTGCCGGAAAATCTGCTAAATACCTGACCTGTGCTCACAGTTTTCATTGGCCTGATCCTTGGCACAAAGGAAATTAAAGACAGAAAAACCCTCACCCACTTGGGCAATAGCTACTAGGGCACAGCAGATAGTGGAGCCTTCGGGACACACTGAGGAGTGGCCCCTACCATAGTCCCTCAATTGCACCCATCGCTGCTCACCTGTTTGCAGGGGGTTTGAGGAAACAAGAAACAAGACATTGTAAAGGAATTAAGATTGTGTTAGCCATATGTCCTTCCAGCCATAGGGGTGAGAACTTCCTATCCCAACTAGAGGTCTTTTGGAATCTGGAACTTAGCCATGTGAGCTTTCTGCTAAGTTTATTTTTTCTGTCCTGGTTTCCAGCATACTGGAAATTTCCACTGCACTGGGTTTTCTTCATGTCCAACTTCCACCACAGGGGGTTTTGCTGAGTTGGGCTTCTGCTGTGCTTGGCCTCTGCCTTGCAGGGGCTGAGCTGAGGTTGTTTCAGCCAGATTAAACTGAGAAATGGCACCAGTGATGTTGGGGGAGTGTGTAATTTCCTCGGTTCTATCTCATCACAGCAAAAGTTTGAAACGGCAGACCAGTGTTACAGCTCTGTTACAGTTCAGTTTTATTCAGCAAGCAAAGGATAGTACTTGCTTCTACTTCTAGAAGTAGAAGGATAGCATCTATTTCTGCTTTATTGATTATGCCAAAGCCTTTGACTGTGTGGATCACAACAAACTGTGGAAAATTCTTCAAGAGATAAGAATACCAAGTGAGAATATCAGATTCCCAAGAGATGGGAATACCAGATGACCTTCTTGCAGGTCAAGAAGCAACAGAACCAGACATGGAACAATGGACTGGTTCAAATTTGGGAAAGGAATACATCAAGGCTGTATATTGTCATCCTGCTTATTTAACTTACATGCAGAATACATCATGCAAAATGCCAGGCTGCATGAAGCATTAGCTGGAATCAAGATTGCTGGGAGAAATATTAATAACCTCAGATATGCAGATGGCACTACCCTTAAAAAAGGAAGTGAAGAGGAACTAAAGAGCCTCTTGATGAAAGTGGAGGAGGAGAGTAAGAAAGCTGGCTTAAAAAACTCAACATTCAAAAAACTAAGGTCATGGCATCCAGTCCCATCACTTCATGGCAAATAGATGGGGAAACAACAGAAACAGTGACAGACTTTATTTTCTTGAGCTCCAAAATCACTGCAGATGGTGACTGCACCCATGAAATTAAAAGACACTTGCTCCTTGCTCCTTGCTCCTTGGAAGAAAAGCTATGACCAATCTAGACAGCATATTAAAAAGCAGAGACATTACTTTGCTGACAAAGGTCCATCTAGTCAAAGCTATGGTTTTTCCAGTAGTCATGTACGGATGTGAGAGTTGGACTATAAAGAATGCTGAGCATCAGTGAATTGATGCTTTTGAACTGTGGTGTTTGAAAAGACTCTTGAGAGTCCCTTGGACTGCAAGGAGATCCAACCAGTCCATCCTAAAGGAAATCAGTCCTGAATATCATTGGAAGGACTGATGCTGAAGCTGAAACTCCAATACTTTGGCCACCTGATGGGAAGAACTGACTCACTGGAAAAGACCCTGATGCTAGGAAAGGCAGGAGAAGAAGGGGACAACAGAGGATGAGATGGTTGGATGACATCACTGACTCACTAGACATGAGTTTGAGCAAGCTCCAGGAGTTGGCGACGAACAGGGAAGCCTGACCTGCTGCAGTCCATGTGGTCACAGAGAGTCAAACAGGACTGAGTGACAGAACTGAACTGAGGTGTGAGGGCAGGCTGATCCCAAAGGAGAGGCCTCAATCCTTCTTAGCTTCCTCCTTTTATACATTTGTCTCCTACCCCTCTAGCTTGCCCTAAGTAAATTGTGCTAGCCGAGAGGGATGTTGTTTTTTATTTTTTTTTTCACCTGAGATTCTCACTCTGGTTCTCTGATTTTCTTTTTTTTTTTCATTTTCACAGACTTTTTCCTTTCTTTTTCTTTTAACCACTGCCATTTTGGACTCCTTTTTCCTATTCTAACCACCTAAAACTAATAAACAAATATAGGTAAATAGCAAGAGAGGAAGTTTAAAGGATTTGCTTTGTTGAATAAGCTATAAAATTTGCATATTCTTTTACATTAAGATCAAGATGACCCCCACTGATAGACAGATTAACGGTGTTTTGTCCTGAATTTATTAATCCTTGTAACCAGACTCAACATATTTGGAGCCAATACTGCCCTCTGGCTGCCAATTTGAATTAAATCCTTATAGAACTAGATCTACAGTTCTTCATGAAGAAGCAGCTTCAGTTTAGGAACTGGAAGTTTTTGACAGCATTTTCTGAGAGTTCCTTATCAGAGTCAGGAAGTCAATTCTCTCTTCATACTCTCCTGACAGTAGAGCACTTTTAAAGGACTTCATCTCTATTCTCTATTTAAAGCACTTGATATTCCCAAAGAGAGGGAATTTTTGTCAAAGAATCACATTCCATAAAAATAAAAATAAACAATCTTCATAGAAAATAACAATGAGACAACTCTCTAACCAGCATCTCTGGCTTTCACATGTTTTTGCATAATGAAAGGGCTAATATAACATAACAAATCTTAAACTGTTTTCACAGGGAGTGGAAAAAAGATGTGTAAAAGTATGCTCTGTCTTGCTTCCTTCTGTTCACAATGTATCTAAATAAAACAAATGGTGTTCTTGCTCTTTCTGTCTGTTTCCCAATCTGTTTGGATAGTAGCCACCATTCCGCAGCCAACCATAATATCTGACACTTCCTGACATCATGAAAGCCACCATCTGTCTATCACCAAAACCCTGTACTTTTTAAAGACTACTTGGCTTGATCCTTAATGAAGCTTCACGTTGAATGCACAGATCAGTTTAGAAGGGGTACAGGGAATAATTGACACAAGGAAAATACATAAAATCACATTTTCATTAGATTCTGCCTGAAAAACACAAAATGAAATATTAAGGCCCCTTTGCAGGCAGAAAACGTTGGTTTAGTTTCAATTGTGTTTCATTTCCGATTTGCCTGTGAAAGTTTAGACAGGCCTGGACACCAAGAATAAACCTCAACTAAAACCTAAGCTTTAAATCCAATATTTTCAGTCTTGTAAAATTAAACAGTTAGACATGACTTTGCAGTGTGTATATTTGAGCTATGGAAAAAAGAAGAAGAAAATCCATCAATTACTTTTCCAAGGCTTGAGAAAATCATGCCATTTAAAATTGAATCAACTTCTTATTTAACACCTGAGTGATTATCCAGGAAACAAAAGAAGGCTCTGTATGTCTTCACTTGTAAATGTCACAGGTGAACACAAACAACCAAGTCCTGCCAACATCAAGTCACTCTTTGTTTTATTAAACTATTGTACCTCTACGTGTGCAACAAGGGACTACATTAATAAGGGAGACTAAGGAAGAATATCTTCCTTGGTGAAAAAGTAAAGCTTTCCAGGAAGAAGACAGAATAACAAATTTCATATACAAATTTCATTAGTGTACTCCATTGAGGAGTTGATTTTTGACCAGTTCTTTTTTTCTCTTGTCATCCCAGGATTGTTCCTATGTTTCCTTTAACAGTCTCATAAATTCAAGCTGTGTGAAGTCATAGAATTTCCTCTAGCGATAAAAAAATCCATAATATACACACAGCCTATACTTAAACATATGTACAATTGTGTATGGCCTATGTATCTAAATATACAGCGAGAGAAAGACAAAACAAGGAAGATATTACACTTTTTATAGTCTAGAGCAGCACAGCATAAGTTTGCATCTTAAACTGGGGGGAAAGCTGCTTATGAAGGTATGTATCAGAAGTCCTTGTGGGAGTGGAAGTTGCATTCCTCCAGAAAATATCTTAGTAAAATAATATGTATTAAGTGTTTATTCTATGCCAGGTAAAAGGTTAAGCAATTCATACTTGTTATTTTGTTTGACACTATAGTAGGTACTGATGTTTTCCCATTTCATTGAAGAGGAAACTGAGGTCTAGAAAAGGTAACTAGCACAACCAAGGGCCTATAGCTGATAAGTGTTAGATCCTAGATTCAAATCAAGATCTTTTTATTCAAAGACTATGTTTGATACATAGACTGTTATCTGTTATCTCTTGGCTAGACTGTACACCTCGATACATTCTAGTTATAACAGTAACAAAACTTGGGGCAGTAGTGGGGGAGGGTAGAAAAATCAGATATGAGAATATTTTCTTCAGTATTTCATGAGTGACAGCCTTCAAAATCAGCACCAGGAAAGTCTACACTAATTCCTGCAAGGATGCTAATGCTCTGGAAGGGCAAATGACTCTATACTGGTGTATCCACCTTAAAAAATTTAAAAGAAAAAAAAAGGATCTTACTGCATTCTGCCCATGTTGTATATACAGAAAGAGCCCTGAGTTCTTCAAAAAGCAGTCTTAGTTCTATTCTTTGCCTGCCTATCTCCACATCAATGTTTTCAAGTGGAAAGTAAAGAATGAATGACCCCCTTGAAGTAATCATGAGGGAGGCAGAATGGTTCACTTGAGTAGTTTGTCTATCATAACACTAGACTCTTACTTACTCGAACAGAGGCTGAAAACCAACAGATGCTCAGAGAGCTACATTCAACGTGTTATCCCAGTCTTTCCTAAATGTCATGGAAATAGCTACATACTGGTTTTTTTTTTTCTGAGCAAACAGCACAAAGCATGCATCTTCATGTCACTGAGTCTTCTACTTTTTGCTCATTCACCATGACCTGTTGAAAAAAATTGAAAAGTAAAACCGTAAAGCCTGGAGCTGAAACATGCACGAAACCAGCAGTCAGTCCTTTGACTGTGTGTGTTCTGCATAGTCTAGTCCTGTTGGGATTCTCTTGTCATTTAGTCACTAAGTTGTATCCAATTCTTTTGCAACCCCATGGACAGTAGCCCGGCAAGTTCCTCTGTCCATGGGATTTTTTCCAGGCAAGAATGCCACAGTGGGTTGCCATTTCCTTCTGCAGGGGATCTTCCCAACTGAGGGATGGAACTCATGTCTCCTGTATTGAAGTCAGATTCTTTACCATTGAGCCACCTGGGAAGTTGGGATTCTCTATAGACACTTAATTTTACTCTTCAGTTTAATAGCATTTAATATCTTCTCATTTACAGCATACAAATATATATTTATTTCACCTGATGCTCCAGGGAAATCAGGTTCATGTTTCTCAATCTAGAGTTGGGTTATTGTAGTTTTTAGAATAGAAACAATACATGAGGGAAAAAATGAAATATTATTTAAATTAAAATGGGAATAAATTTTTCAGACAAGCTGTTTGGATTTGGAAAGAACTTTCCCATATTGATTAAAACCTCTTAATTTGTTTTGTGAAAGAGCAGGGTGTAAACAGACCCATACCTACCATTGTTTTCTTTGCTTTTATTCTTAACTCTTATAAATTTAATTGTGATAAAATGACTTTTTCTTCTCAATGAGTCTCTAAGTATAACTATCTTTTCCATGGAACTATACCAGAAATCCCTTGTTAGCTTATCCCAATAATTCAATAAACTTTTAACACTGTAAAACAAATACATTATCAAATGTAGGTAAGATGGCATGGGTTTTATGGAATAGGATCTGATAATTATAAAATATTATTTGGAACTTGTATTATACTTTAGTACTTCAGAATTTAATATAGGAATTAGGAGAAGGCAATGGCACCCCACTACAGTACTCTTGTCTGGAAAATCCCATGGATGGAGGAGCCTGGTGGGCTGCAGTCCATGTGGTCACTAAGAGTCAGACACGACTGAGCAACTTCACTTTCACTTTTCACTTTCATGCATTGGAGAAGGAAATGGCAAACCACTCTGGTGTTCTTGCCTGGAGAATCCCAGGGATGGGTGAGCCTGGTGGGCTGCTGTCTATGAGGTTGCACAGAGTCAGACACAACTGAAGCGACTTAGCAGCAGCAGCAGCAGCATACACACTGGCTTCTCTGGTGGCTCAATGGAAAAGAATCTGCCTGCCAATGCAGGAGACTCAGGTTCAATCCCTGGGTTGGGAAATTCCCCTGGAGAAGGAAATGGCAACCCACTCCAGTATTCTTACCAGGGAAATCCCATGGACAGAGAAGACTTCTGGCCTACAGTCCATGGCTCAAAGATTGGATGTGGCTTAGCAACTAAAAGACAACAACAGTATACAAAGCTAAAAAATAATAAAGACTTTAGCTCAAATTTCATCAAAAATGGAAATTCACAAATATGTACATGAACATAAATAAAGTATCTGGAATTGATTTTTTTTTAAACTATCCATTTAGTACACTGAATATCAATGATTTTCAATACATGTATATGCAACAGGTACTTATGTTTTCAATACATAGCCATTATTCTTAAAAACAGAAAAGATTTTTCTAGTGCTATAACTTAATGCTAAATCTTGTAAAATGTATACCAAAACTGTCTATAATATTTTATATTACTTGATTTAATCTTCTTAAACAGTGAAACACAAAGAGAAACTTCCTCTCAAAATTTTATATCTCCCGGGTTGGTTTTTTTTTTTTTTCTCTAATACTGCTTTCATTTTACAAAACAAAACAACTGCAATGTGGACATCTGCATGAAGTCCCTCATTTGCAAGGAGCTACATTTACAAAAACAAAACACCAGGAAATGTGATAGGGAAAAGAGCTGCCACCCAGAGTCCCGTAGCTAAGCAACAACAGGATGTCTTCTCTTTGGTAACCAAATTATCCCACGGCCCCCTGAGGGCTACAGAGCTCTCTAGGATTTCCACCACCTGTCTTTAAGTTAAGCCGTTTCTGGACTTTTTCAACTTCAGGCAATCAATACTATCTTGTCAAACTTATAGGGTATGGATTACCATCTCAAAATTGGTCACAACAGTCCTCTCAGAGGTTCACTTTTTAATACACCATCTTATGGAATACTTGGTAGAACTGATAGAAATAACATGAATCACGGATACACGTATCCATGAAAGAGATCAGCTGCAATGAATAAGCATTGTTTATGTAGAAGATGAATTAATTGTCTTCTCAATGACATTTTTTCCACATGCAAATTCCCCGCTATGAAACATAAGCATATTTATACCTAAAATTTTATGAATATATACTACTGACAGGATTGCCTGTAGTGGCCTACCAATGAACTGTTCTCCAGAAGAAAACACCCTAAGCTAAAGTCTTCTTCTTCTTTTTTTTTTTTTTAAATTCTGGAAAATACCTTTAGAAATGTATACATATGCCAGACACCTAGGACTTCTGGAACCTGGCAAACCACAGGGTTTTTTTTGTTAGGATCAATGCCATCTTAACAGATGGGTGATAGTGTAGGCATGCCAGGGAATCAAAATGTACATCACGTTCCACTACAAGGGGGCAGAATCTCATCCAGAAATGCCCGTCTGTGCCACTGGCTAAAGGAATATTCCATTTCAACCCCACCTCAGAGCCAGATCACTTAAAATAATAACTTCTAAAGCCACAAAACAGTTTGTGTGCGTGTATTTTGTTTTCTTTTCTGTTTTTGGCTTTGCAATGTAAGAATTCACATTCCACTGGGAAAAGTAGGACAGGAGCCATTGTAATGAAAATTTCAAACAACAAAAATGCTGTTATGGCCATTTCACTTTTCAACTGAATGGCTCACCTAAACACAAAAATCATTTTGTAGAAGCCAACATGTATTTTTTTTTTTGTTAAATAGAACCCCACAGATCTTTCTGACTTAATTATTCAGAAGTACTCTTTTCCCTTCCTTGGAACCTACAAAGACCCATCTTAAATCAGAAATGAAAAGTTTCACTAGAACTGCCCTGCTGAGCAGAGTCTTAGCCACAGTCATAACTGAACACTCCGTACAGACTCATCCCTAATTCAAGGATGTTCACCAAATGTAGTGTTAAGGAGGCTCTTCACAGATTATCTGGCTTTATCTAGAATATAAGAGAGATGTTCTCTGAAAGAATGGAAATTTTGAGTCTTTGTATTTTATGTTCTTTATCTCTCTTGAGGCTTTCCTAGTGGTAAAGAATCCACCTCCCAATGCAGGAGAGGCAGGTTCAGTCCCTGGGTCAGGAAGATCCCCTGGAGAAGGAAATGGCAGATTACTCAATTTTCCTTGCCTGGAGAAGTCCATGGACAGAGGAGCCTGGCGGGCTGTAATCCATGGGGTCACAAAGAGTCAGAGCAACTAAACAGCAATAACAACCAATCTCTCTTGAGTTTATGACTTTGTAATACCTATCAAAGATAGATGGCATTCTATTTAATGAATTCTAACCCTAGAATTTGTACATTGATATCAGTAAATCATTCAAGTGTAATGAGTTTTAATTCTCACCATGCTGCTAAAGCTAAAGTGATAATGGAAGTGATAATGGAAGATTGGAGTCAATATCCATTGCAGACAAACTTTTAAAAAATTAGGCCTAAAAACAATTTTATCTTAAAATTTGCACTTCTCATATCTAAATCTGCTTTCCCTACTAGCCAAGTTATGCCATTTATCTATGCTAATGTACTAAATTTGACTAGGTGTGAAAAGTAACTGTTTTCAATAAATTGTTTTAAGAGGTCATTAATTAACATACTGGGTTGGGCATAAGGTTTGTTCAGGTTTTTTGTAACAGCTTATGGAAAAGCCAAAGGAACTTTTTCACCAACCTAATATTTCCTTATCACTGTCATTAAGATACATATTTTTATTTAAACATTTAGAATGAAATTAAAGCCTTTTGCACACATGGGATCACAGAATATCAGGGAACATTGTAATCTATATCAGTCATCATAAGTCACATAATTTTAAATGTGACATTTTGCATTTGTGTTTTTTTTAGTCGAACTTCTAAAGATTTTTTAATTGTTATTGTTAAAGAGTAAAAAATGTTCCTCATTAAAAATAAAACAACAGAGTTTAGGTAAAACATTCATCAAATTGCAGTAAGTATTATAGTGCTGTAACTAATGAAATAGTTATTAGCAAACATACTTCGTGCATGTTGTATTACTACATTTATGAGTTCAAGAGAAAATGAAATAGATATTAAGATACACAGAGAGTCTCTGGTTTTTAAATTAAAAGCAGATCAATGATTATTGGTGAAATTCCCAAAACTATTAATAATACCCACTGATATACCAAATGATAAAGTAATTCAAAGTAATTTCCAAATTCAAAGTAATTACACAACTATGAAAAGTGTCATATTAAGTTATATGAACTATATAAAGGCATAACTCTACTTTTAAATGCAAACACCCCAAATTTTTTCACAACATGAACAATAAAAATCACCTAGGGGTTAACAGTTATAAAACAGGAGATGATTTTTTTCATTTCCCAAATTGGTAAACTACTGTGGAGAGAAAAAAAAAACTCCAATCAAACACAAAGTTATCTTCCATTGGCCAAGAGAATTATCTAAATGTTACTTGCTTTCATTTGCTCTTCTCATCTGCAAATGTGCCAAGTTGACTAGCCTTTCTATTAAAATAAAGACTACCTTAGCCAAGGAAGAAATTGGACAGATTCTCAGCTTTGTCTGCAAACATGCAGAGGAAAAATACACTAATGGAAGCAGCATGATTCTTCATTATGGACCCCTCCAGGTCTTGAAAACCATCCAAGGAGCCATCTCATCAAAAGTTGAACATCTTCCAAGATCCCTTCACACACACCCTTTTTAAGTAGTGAGTTCCTATCAAAGATTTCCTCCATTCAAAGAGTGGAGAGAGGATTTTGGAATGATTTCCATTTTCTGAACCTTGTCCAAGTTCTATCCAAGCAGTGATAAAGAATTCAATATACCCTATTTGATTTTTAAGGATGGGGTACCTCCAAGGGAGAAGGAACCTATCACCATGATTTCTAAGGACACATCCTGCCTATCATTTGGTGGTGGAAATTTTCCAGTTGATTCTGTCTTTGCTTCTAAATATATATCTTCCTTCAGCCCCAAGGAATGAAAGTATTCTAAGGTCACTTTCAATCGAGAATCTCCCCATACACATATATTACAGACATATCTCCTTTTTACTACTGAAATATTTTCAATTAAGAGCCTTAAAGTTGTGAAAAAGTTTTAACTGAAAAGTAATTCCGATCATATAGCTCTCCTTCTGAAATACTATTTATGTTTCTAATACTCTCAAGCATTTTGAAATACAGGGTAAAAATTATATAGCATTTCACTATATATGGCAGAACATTCGCAACAACCCATGAAATATATTTTGTTTTCTTCTAACAGTTTTTACATATTTCTTCCTATTCTAAATGAAATTAATCAAATAATATACAGAGTTCCCCAACATCCAAAAACAGCATTCCTATGAAACCTTTCCTAAGCCAAAATGGTGTAAGTAAAACAGCAAGTATCTTAGGACACATCTTGTTAACGGATGCACAGTAAAGTACAGGTAAGGCATCACGGACTCAATGGACGTGAGTCTGGGTGAACTCCGGGAGTTGGTGATGGACAGGGAGGCCTGGCGTGCTGCGATTCATGGGGTCGCAAAGAGTCGGACACGACTGAGCGACTGAACTGAACTGAACTGAATCACAGATTCAGTAAAAGCTATGGTGACTTGATGCTGAGAAGCTGAGTGTAGTTCCCAAGAAAGGAGCTTGGCGGCGCCACTCTACCTGCTCAAGAAACACATTGTGCTTCAAAAAAATGCTGACACTGTTTTCTTTTGGGTGTTTTTGTAAAAGTGAAAATGCTCTTTGGATTTCTTTCAGTTAATGCAAACAGGTACTAAGGTAGCTATTTTGTAAACGTGAAATGGCATAAGACAAACTTCAAAAAGTAGGGGATACCCATGCTCCCAAAGTAATGTTAAGCATGGAATGGAATCTCTGGATGAACGAAGTGGAAATTTACAAATGTGGAGACAGAAGTCAGACTCCAGATGGACCCCAAAGTGTGACTGTTACTAATGCCAGAATGCCAAGGCTAAAGAAGAGAGCAAAGCTATGGATATTCTCTCAAGGTCACTTCCAGAACCACAGCGTGCTTTTTGATTTGATTGTGCTTTATTGGTAGCAATATGTACTTTGGGTTCTTGAACTACAGGGACATTTTGAATTCGCACCAGTTACTCCTGGCTCCACCTCTTCCTATGTGAACATATCCGAGTAACAAATTTTGAAGAGGGATTTTAAAGTATTCAGCTCTGTACAGGTAAAATGGTAAAATGACAAGTCATTTCTGTAAGAGCTAACCTTTGAAAGCTGAAAGTGTTTGCAATTGAAACAAATTCAGTATCCAACAATAAAGAATACGTTATAGCCTTAAGATAAAATGCTCGCTAAAACTAGATTTTTTATTAAGATACAAAGGAATGTATGTCATACTAGTTTCAGATATACAGTAATGAGTATATGTATATATGCTTGTGTTTGTGTGTGTATATATATATATAGCAAAGTGACCACCATAATAAGCCTAGTTAACACTCATTACTACACAGTAATATATTGTTTTTCTTGAAATAAGAACTTTAAGGATATACTCTCTTAGCAAGTTTCAAATATGCAATATGGTATTGTTAATTATAGATAGTCACCATGCTGTGCATTACATCTTCAGGACTTATTTTATAATTGGAATTTTCTGCTGTCTGACTGTCTTCATCTATTTTGACCACTTCCCAAAATCAAATTTTTCAAAATGGTTTGATAAAAACTTTTTAATTAAAATTGGGAAGTCATGGTCAAATATACTGTGGTTTGTTTTTTTTTTTTCTTTTTTAACACACTTTGATTCACATCCCTGATAAGTAAAATCAGTTCTTTAGAGCTGATTTTTACCATCAATGATTATCTGGAGTAAAGCTATAGAAATTTGCAAAACTATAGAAATTTATAAAACTGTGACAAAAAGAGTCAGAATCTCCTGGTCCTAGGATGATAATTTTTATGTCTACTTTTATTAATTTATTTTTATTTATTGTTGTAATCAGACTGAACAAATAGTATTCTTGACATTTTTTCTACTTAATACCAAAAGCATTTTGTATTTAGTTCATTTTTTAATGAGTGTGTTACATGCATTAAGTGAATATGTCATTGGAAATATAATAATCATTTTCTCATTTTTAACATTTAGCTTGTTTCCAATTATTCACTTTTAAATTTCTTTATAAATTATTTTTTATTACTTTATGAATATGTTTAGGAATAATTTAGAAATTTGTTTGGGAATAATTTTAGATTTTTAGAAAAGTTACAAAGATAGTACAGAAAGCTCCCATATACTCATTACATCTTTCCATTTCTTTTAAAGTTATCACTCTACATCATCATAGTGTATTCATCAAAACTAAGAATACAGTATTCTGTTGTGTTCAACTCTTTGAGATCCCATTGACTGTAGCTTGTCAGGTTCCTCATTCCATGGGATTTCCCAGGCAAGAATATTAGAGTGTGTTGCCATTTCCTTCTCCAGGGATCTTCCTGACACAGGGATCAAACCCAGGTCTCCTGCATTGGCAATATTGGGACAATACTGTCAACTAACCCCTAGGCTTTTCTCCAAAGGTTTTATTGCTGTTCCATGCTCATATTGAAGAATAAACAAGTAGACAATATTTACATAAAGCTGTGAGACCAAAAATGGTCTATCAGGTTCATCTATTAATTTTTATGTTGTTCAACATGAAATCAGTTATCACCATTAATTTTTAAAGTCAGCGGATTTCTGCTTTAAAATCTAATAGTAAGAGAAATAGACAATATTAATTAAACATTAAAAGTACAAACAGATATGTTCCTGTTCAAACTAGAATATCTAAAATGCTATCAGGGAAAACATATTTTAGTGATGTGTATATACATTTTGGTTTGTGTTTGTGCAGATAGCCAATCTTTCTTGAAGTCCAAGTATGCACTCAACCCTCTCCTAAGTGCTACAAAAGAAAAGTAATATATCCCTAAAACAGTTGCCTCTCCCTTCAAAAGCTTAAAAATCCCGAAAGTCAAGTAAACAACTGTAAATTCATGCTTCATATGGAAGGATCATGGCAATGGAGAGCACAGAAATGACCACAGACGTTTTCCCGACACATAAATGTAAGAGGCATTGAAAAGAAAAATAAAGACTAATAAAGATTTAAGCAAAGTGTCTTGCAGGGGGTGGAAAACAGATTTTTACAGAGTTTCTGGCACTTTCTTTGGAGTTACAACAACAGTTACTAGTGATCACCAGTGGTATTGAGGCTTTATTATGTGCCAAGATCCTCTGGGCAAGTCATTCATTCTCCAAAAAAATGGAAGCTTTATAGCTCTACAAAAGCAGACAATTCAGATTCTCTAAGTTCAGGAACTGTAGGTCTCAATATAACAATGATCTCTGAATCATTGTTTTTGCTGGGCATCAGAAACATGTGTTTCACAAAACAATATAATAACTATCATACTAAGCACTTAACTGGGCTGTTTTAGGCATACTTTTATCTACTGTACATGGATTTACTCACATAACCTTGACAACCTGTGAAGCAAGATCTAGTGTTAGGTCCATATGAAGTTGAAGAAACTGAATCCCAGAAAGTAACAGAACCTGTGGCGGTGGTGGTAGTGATTTAGTTGCTAAGTTATGTCCAACTTGCAAGCCTGTGGACTATAGCCCGCCAGGCTCCTCTGTCCATGGGATTTTCCAGGCAAGACTCCTGGAATGGGTTGCCATTTCCTTCTCCAGGGCAACTTCTTGACCCAGGGATTGAACCTGGGTCTCTTGCATTGCTGGCGATTCTTTACTGATTGAGTGAGACCAGGGAAGCAACACAACCCATGAAAGGTTATTCAAATAGCAAGTAGAGAAGTGTGTATTCAAATCCAGGCTGCCTAATAATGAAGCCTGGAGCCCATGACTGCACTCTGCCCACAGGAGAGGAGAAACTGGGGGGCAGGGGATTCTAGTAGAGAAGCCATACAGAGAAAGGAAAGACTAAGAAGTTAACTGGCTGAAATGAAGTAGATGCCTTAGTAATAAGCTTATTAGTAAGGAGAAAAATTTAGATTTGAAAAACAGCAATATGCCAAATTACTATTTCATTTTCACACTAATATCATAGCCAATAGGAAAACAGAATGCTACCTGATAATACACAGCATTAGGTTTAAAGTTACATAGATTCTTTCAATCCACATAAATCTTTGTGAATCTAGCATGTTTTTATTAACATACAAAAGATATACACTATTTTCACTAGTACCCAAACAATATAATAGCAACTACAGATGTTAATTTAACTAACCCTATGTCTTCTAATTTCAGGTGTTAATATTTCCTTTTGCTTTCAATGTGTCTTCTAGACAACTCTCCAAGTGCTCGAGATATACATGTATTTCACACTGTGTCCATTTGGTCATAATCAAATCAGTTGTCTCCTGCCATACCCAAAACACACGCACATTGTGAGACATGTTTCACCATTTCATTTTTCTGTGCCTAATACAGTGTAAGACGTTATGCTATAGATCCACAAAGCAGGTAGTTAAAAGCGTGATTTTATCACTGGCCCAGGATCAGCATAATTTTCCCCCATCCAGAGCAATTTGTAGGTTAGCAAATGCTTTCATGATCTAGAAACAAGAGAAACATTAACACAAGACTCTGTTATAAGGGCACTCAGTTCCTGTTCCTCCTCCTCCTCTTCCTCATCTTTGCCCTCCTTATGCTAACTTCCTATGACCCCGCCTGCATGCTAAGTCACTCAGTCATGTCCAACTCTTTGCAACCCATGGACCATAGTGCACTAGACTGCTCGTCCATGGGATTCTCCAGGCAAGAATACTGGAGTGGGTTGCCATGCCCTCCTCCAGGGGATCCCAGGGATCAAACCTGCATCTCTTAGGTCTCTTGCATTGCCAGCGAGTTCTTTACCACGAGTGCCATGGGGGAAGTGCTTATGATTTTAAATTATATTTAATGTATTTTCTGGGCTTCCGAGATGGTTTCCCTGGTGGTCCAGATGGTAGACATGTAGGAGACCTAGGTTCAATCCCTGGGTTAGGAATGATCCTCTGAATAAAGTAATGGCAACCTACTCCAGTGTTCTTGCCTGGAGAATTTCGTGGACAGAGGAGGCTGGCCAGCTGCAGTTCATGGGGTTGCAAAGAGTTAGAAACAACTTAGCAACTAAACAACAAAAACTACAATGTATTTCCTACTAAGTATGATTAAGAAGTTGAATGCAAGATATTTTTATAATATTTAATGCTCAAATTTGACCCATTTTTATTCTCTTGGCTCCAAGATGTTCAGAAAAGTAGAACACATCATTTTTTATGCTATATAGTCATCATCGTCATTACTAAAGTTCATAGAGAAGGCAATATATGTTTTTTACAAACACTAACGCAATCTTTACAACAACCCTTTTAGGTAACTACTATTATTCCATTCTACAGACTGGGCCACAGATTAAGGCACTAAAGCAAAATAAACTGCCCAAGAGTACATATCTATTATGAATTTACTCTGCTACCAAGATTCATCACTGACATTGTGACTCCAGAGTTAAACACATTAATTATCATTTTACTCCATGTTCCCTAGATAATATATTATTAAAGAAATTTACAGAAATATAATATACAACAAAAAAGTTATACCCACATACAAAGTGCGTGTGCTATGCTCAGTCATGTCCAACTCTTTGCGACCCCATAGACTGTAGCCTGCCAGGCTCCTCTGTCCATGGAGATTCTTCAGGCAAGAATACTGGGGTGGGTTGCCATGCCCTCCTCCAGGGGATTGTCCCAACCCAGGAATCGAACCAGGGTCTCTGCGTTGCAGGTGGATTCTTTACCAATTGAGCAATCAGGGAAGCCCCTCATTCAAAGTGAGAGAGAACAAATTTTAAAAATAGAGATGGTGAAACTAGTTTTGATTCAGAACCAGTGTTATATTTTTTAATTACTCCACTGTTTGTGCTTATGCAGCATCACTGTAAAGCAGCTACCACAGGTACCACTGTGAAAGATGTTACTCAAATGCCTTAGTGGGCACATAATGTTCTCAGTGCTCACTTAAGTATTTGATTCCATAATTATAACCTCCCTTGTTAACATTTCACCTGTAGTGTTCTTTATTGGGGCACATTTATTGCTTGAGTACTTCTAATGATAGTTAGAATAAATATATATTCCATGTAACTTAAAATGCCTTCCAGCGTGCATATTGTTTGAGAAGCATCAAAGGCCCATGTATGCTGGTGGGAAAAACACCAGAAACACTGGGATTTAATGACAGTTCATTATATTCAGGTAACCAAAGTCCTATATGTGGTCTTTTTGTTGTTGATATATACTATAAGGCTAAAATAAAATATGCTTACTATTTACAACATGGTTAAGTGAATATGATTGATTGTGTTTCCTGAGAGATCCAATCAAGCCATTCGAAATTTTTTTTTTTTATAAAAGCAAACATAGCAAATATTTCTGTTTGCAATCAGGTGATAAAATTCACCACTATTTCTGAAATAAAGTACAAAGATAATATGTTTTTGTCACCAATATTTAGGTTGGCTACTTACTCCATGACCAAACTAAAATTTCTGAGTAGTTCCAATCTATACAAGAGGTGTTGGTTGTTGGCCTTTGTCTTTGCAGTGTTTTGTTTCTAAACTTCCTAGTAATCGAGAGACAAAGCAATACATAAGTGATATTAAAAGATTTATTGTGAAAGATAATTGTCAGTTGAGCAAACTCTGAGAGATGGTGAGTGACAGGGAGGCCTGGCATGCTACAGTCCATGGGGTCGCAAAGAGGCAGACATGACTGAGCAACTAACCAAAAACAATTGCAGAGTCGAACTACCTAGAATATAGGATTTGGGGTGATTCCCATACTGGAAATAGGGATTCCCACACTGAAGTTAGGATTTCTACAGAAAAGATTCTCTAAAATAAACATCTCTAATGGCATTATTGCTGAAAATAGTTTTAACAACATGGCTTT
The DNA here is from genome assembly GCA_006408695.1 of Aepyceros melampus. NCBI lineage: Eukaryota > Metazoa > Chordata > Mammalia > Artiodactyla > Bovidae > Aepyceros > Aepyceros melampus. Next base: position 49,088 of record SJXQ01013149.1, on the reverse strand, counting down.
GATAAACCTTTGAAATTATATATATATATTTTTAACTTTGAAAATACACAGTTCTAACATATTGGACAACTCATCTAATTTGTTAAATCCTTGGGATTTTTAAAAATGTTTAGTTTTCTCATATACACAACGGTAGTAAAACTGAAGGGCAAGTATAAGTATTAAATGAAATCAAACATGTTAAATACCTAGCACATACCCTAGAAATTGGGGGATTGGGCATTGCAGTGAAAACCTCAAGCCTTGGCTTTCACTATTGAGACTAAGTTCTTGCTTCAGTCTTAACTAACTGTGTGACCTGAGGACTATTTAGAACTTACAATGCTCAGTTGACAACAACATCATGACTTCTCCACATTCTACTCACGATCAACAATTTTATTCCACTTTTCTATTCTCTTTTCCCTGTCATCTCCCCAAGTCTTCCCCTGATCTTCCTTCCCAGAAGAGTAACAAAAATATACAGGCTAATACCTGGGACATTGTCTTATTTCCCTTGAAACAGATCAACCCTGGCAGTTGTGCCTCGTCAATAGAAGTTACGCAATTTTAATCTCCTCCAATGAGCTCTCCTCTAAATAGCCAGATGTTTTATCTTGCATCACCACTGGGCAGATCAACTGAAAACAATAAATTTGATCCAAATTCTTGGGCTAGAGAACAGCATGTGACTTTCAATTGGGAAAGTAGTGCTAACTTATAAAGAAATGGCCAATTCCTGAATATTATTTCACAGTCCATTTTTTAAAACAAATGCTTTCCACATCTATCTATTTTAGCTTCAGGCTTTATTGTCAGAGATAATATTCTTACTGATAATCCTGAAAAACATAAAAACTAGCTGTGTTAACTCTTTGCTCAGAGAAGTAAATGGTGCACGTTACATCTCTTTGGGCTTCCCCAGTGGCTCAGTGCTAAAGAGTCTGCCTGCCAATGTAGGACACACATGAGATGCAGGTTCGATTCTTGGGTCCGGAAGATCCCCTGCAGGAGAAAATGGTAACCCACTCCAGGATTCTTGCTTGGAGAATGCCATGGGCAGAGGAGCCTGGTGGGCTACAGTCCATGCAGTTGTGAAAAGCTGGACACAACTGGGCACGAGCACAACCCTTCTTTACACAGCACCCAACAGTGACTGACATCAGCCCTTAAATCACAGCTGTCATTCACTGTGACTGCAAAGTAACCTATGCTAATTTATGTTCAGTTCAGTCCAGTTCAGTTGCTCAGTTGTGTCCAACTCTTTGCGACCCCATGAATTGCAGCACGCCAGGCCTCCCTGTCCATCACCAACTCCCGGAGTTCACCCAAACTCATGTCCATTGAGTCAATGATGCTGTCCAACCATCTCAGCCTCTGTCATCCCATTCTCCTCCCACCTTCAATCTTTCCCAGCATCAGGGTGTTTTCATATGAGTCAGTTCTTTGCATCAGGTGGCTGAAGTATTGGAGTTTCAGCTTCAGTATCAGTCCTTCCAATGAAAAGCCAGGACTGATCTCCTTTAGAATGGACTGGTTGGATCTCCTTGCAGCCCAAGGGACTCTCAAGAGTCTTCTCCAACACCACAGTTCAAAAGCATCAATTCTTCAGTGCTCAGCTTTCTTCACAGTCCAACTCTCACATCCATACATGACCACTGGAAATACCATAGCCTTGACTAGACAGACCTTAGTCGGCAAAGTAATGTCTCTGCTTTTGAATATGCTATCTAGGTTGGTCATAACTTTCTTTCCAAGGAGTAAGTGTCTTTTAATTTCATGGCTGCAATCACCATCTGTAGTGATTTTGGAGCCCCCCAAAATAAAGTCTGACACTGTTTCCACTGTTTCTCCATGTATTTCCCATGAAGTGATGAGACCAGATGCCATGATCTTAGTCAGTTTATATCAATAGCACCCTTCAGTTTCAACTAATATCCAAAAAATAAGCACATTCTCATAAATAAGGAAAACCTAACTTTTCCAAATTAGCCAATCACCAAAGCAAGAGTTAGTCCACAAATGTCCAACACCTCATAAGTCTATAGAGAACAAGATATCAAATGGCAATGTGTAAATTTTTCCATTGCTTGCACTCCCTTCCCTCATACTGAGTGGAAAAAGTGTAAGCTTTGATTCAATTCATATAAACACAAATCCCAGCTCTATTACTTAACACTCGCTTAATCTTTGGATAAACAGTTAATTTCTCTGAACCTGAAATTCTTCATCTATAAAATGGAAAAGGCAATTACAGATAATTTTTATTATTAAGATAATTTTGAGAGGATTAAAGAAGATAATTTATGTAGCATTCTTTAAAGAATGGCTGGGATATAATAAATATTCTAGAAATGTTATTAATACTCTTAATAACAATAATAGCACTGTACAAACTTCATGCACTCTACTCATCACAGAAATATCCTTAGCTGATAAGAGTAACTTATTAAACCACTGGTGTATATCAATAATTTAATTATTAGTATCTGGGCTTCCCTGGTGGCTCAGACAGTAAAGAATATGCCTGAAATACAGGAGACCTGGGTTCAGTCCCAGGGTTGGGAAGATCCCTTGGAGGAGGGCATGACAACCCCCTCCAGTACTGACTTGAGACTCCCATGGACAGAGGAGCCTGGCAGCCTACAGTCAATAGGGTTGCAAAGAGTCGACATGACTGAGTGATGGCATGTATGTATGTATCACCTAACCAAGAGCCAGGGTTTGTGTCTGTCCCCTAAAGGTGTGACTGAGAGTCAAGATCAAATGTATGGCTCAGAAAGATCCCTCTGGCAATTTTTGAACACCAAACTAAAATCAATCCAAACACGGGATTATGCCAAGAGTCTAAAGGAAAGGTGTTCAAGACCTAAATATAGGCAGTGATAGCTATTATATAAAGGATGGAAGAGACATGTGACATATGAAAAAAAGGAAACTATATAAATAGATTGCTGATATATATGGTACAAAATAAACTGTCAAGTTCTTTTGTTTAAACTTCCTAGAGCATGGATCCATCTTAATTTTCTCTAGCATATACCTCAGAAAGCAAGTATCATTAAACCCAAATTCTCAACTTTAAAAAAAAAAAAATGATGTAGAAGAAAGAAAATGCTTACATCTGGTAAATAAAATATGATTAGTTTTATTAATATCAGACTAAACTATACATATGTTAATCAATATATATATTTATGTTAATTGCTAATTTTCATGTCTCACCACAAAGGTGCAAATTGTGACATCATCTGACCTTCAAAGAACACATGATACCAGGGATATTTTTTTTTTCCTTACTAAGTTGTGCAACTGCTAAAATTAATTGCACCCTAGGGCTATTATATTATGCATGAATTGTCACCCAAATGAATGACAATGTTTGGGAAGGAGTGAAAAAATAGGGATTTAGATGTGTTCTCAGTGAATGCTGCCAGCTACATGACATCTAACATGATACCCAATTACAAGATCATTAATTAAGGCTATCAAACAAACCCACGAATTTGTGCCCATCACTAGGATATTTTATCTCGTCCTTTGAATTTTCTTTCAGTAAGTGGGGAAAAAAAACCCTTCTCACAGTAGTTTTTTCTGACTTTCAGCGAGTAGGATTTATCACTTGATATGTCATAAAATACGGTGATTTTGCTGTGCCCAATTCTATAATAACATGTAATAAAATAACAACAATATGCATTTTTTTTTAATCTCAGCACTCAACAACAACAGTTAATAATAGACAGGTCTGGGGTTCTCCTTTTAAGACTGAGCAATGAGTGAAATCTTAAAAAGTTTCATTTCATTGGAAAATGAAGAATGTGTCATGAAGAGAGCCCTAAAAATATGTGATTCATTATTTTCTTTTTTGAAAAGGAATTTAGCCAGTTATAACTATAATTTAGGGGCTTTCCTGGTGGCTCAGTGGTAAAGAATCTTCGCCCGCCAATGCAGGGACATGGATTTGATCCCTGATCTGGGAAAACCCCACATACCCTGGAGCAACTAAGATCATGAGCCACAACTACTGAGCCTGTGCTCTTGAGCCAGGAGCTGCAAATACTAAGCCCATGTGCTGCAACTAGAGCCTGTGCTCCGGAAAACTAGCCACTACAATGAGAAGCCCATGAATAGCAACTGGAGAGTAGTCCATGCTCACTGAAACTAGAGAAAACCTGGGCAGCAATGAGACCCAGCACAGCCTAATTAAAAAAAAAGCATAGCTAATATCACTTTATTCAGAAATAAGATGAACACATTGACTCAAATTTCTCCATATGTGAAGTAGATCCAGCTTTCATTTTACAAGATAATCAATGAATGTTTTGATACTTTCAATGAAATTCCTAGAAGTGTGTGTATATATAGACATATATGATATTGAACTCATTTTATCATATATTATTTTATTATGTATTATAGAACCACCCCCATGAAAAAGAAATGCAAACAGGCAAAATGGTTGTCTGAGGAGGCCTTAAAAACAGCTGAGAAAAAAAAGAGAAGTGAAAGACAAAGGAGAAAAGGAAAGAAATACCCAACTGAATGCATAGTTTCAAAGAAAAGCAAGGAGAGATATGAAACCCTTCTTAAGTGAACAATGCAAAGAAACAGAGGAAAACAATGGAATGGGGAAGACTAGAGACCTCTTCAAGAAAATCAGAAATACCAAGGGAATATTTCATGCAACAATGGGCACAATAAAGGACAGAAAATATATGAAGCTAACAGAAGCAGAAGATACTAAGAAGAGGTAGCAAGAATACACAGAACTATACAAAAATGATCTTAGTGACCTGGATAACCACAGTGGTATGATCACTCACCTAAAGCCACATATCCTGGAGTATGAAGTCAGTGGGCCTTAGGAAGCATTACTACAAACAAAGCTAGTGGAGGTGATGGAATTTCAGCTGAGCTATTTCAAATCCTAAAAGATGCTGTTGCTAAAATGCTTCACTCAATATGTCAGCAAATTGGAAAAGTCACCAGTGGCCATGGGACTGGAAAAGGTCAGATTTCATTCCAATTCCAAAGAAGGACAATGCCAAAGAATGCTCAAACTACTGCAGAATTGCACTAATTTCACATGATTGCAAAGTAATGCTCAAAACCCTCCAATCTAGGCATCAACATTACATGAACTGAGAACTTCCAGAAGTACAAGCTGGATTTAGAAATGGAAGAACCAGAGATCAAATTGCCAACATCCATTGGATCACAGAAAAAGCAATATAATTCCAGAAAAACATCTACTTCTGCTTCTTTGAAGATGCTAAAGACTTTAACTGTGTGGATCACAACAAACTGTGGAAAATTCTTTAAGAGACGGAAATAACGGACCACATTATGTGCCTCCTGAGAAATCTGTATGCAGGTCAAGAAGCAACATCTAGAACTGGACATGGAACAATGCATTGGTTCAAAACTGGGAAAGGAGTATGTCAAGGGTGTATAGCATCACCCTGCTTATTTAACTTATAAGCAGGGTACCTCATGTGAATTGCCAGGTTGGATGAAGTACAAGCTGGAATCATATTTGCAGGGAGAAATATCAATAACCTCAGACATGCAGATGACCACTCTAATGGCAGAAACTGCAGAGGAACTAAAGAGCCTCTTGATAAAGGTGAAGAAGAAAGTGAAAAAGCTGGCTTAAAATTCAACTTTCAAAAAACTAAGATCATGGCATCTGGACCCATCACATCATGGCAAATAGATGGAGAAACAATGGAAACAGTGACAGACTTTACTTTCTTGGGCTCCAAAGTCACTGTGGATGGTGACTGCAAACATGAAATTAAAAGACGCTTGCTCCTTGGAAGAAAAGCAATGACAGATTTAGAGAAACTGTTGACAAACTGTTAAAAAGCAGAGACATTACTCTGCCAACAAAGATCCGCCTTAGTCAAAGCCATGGTTCTTCCAAGCAGTCATGAATGGATGTGAGAGTTGGACTGTAAAGAATGCTAAGTGCCAAGGCACTGGTGCTTTTAAATGTGGTGTTGGAGAAGACTCTTGAGAGTTCCTTGGACTACAAGGAGATCAAACCAGTCAGTCCTAAAGAAAATAAACCCTGAATATTCTCTGGAAGGACTGATGCTGAAGCTCCAATACTTTGGCCAGTTGATACAAAGATCTGACTCATTGGAAAAGACCTTGATGCTGGTAAAGACTGAAGGCAGGAGGAGAAGGGGATAACAGAGGATGAGATGGTTGGATAGCATCACCGATTCAATGGCCATGAATCTGAGCAAACTCTGGGAGATTATGATGGACAGGGAAGCCTGGCGTGCTTCAGTCCATGGGGGTGCAAAGCATCAGATACAACTGAGAGACTGAAAAACAACAACAATGTATTATTTAATACATATAATAAAAATAAATGCAGATACATGCATATTGTTTTGTATATAATTAGTTTTTACATGTGTGTGTCTGTTTGTTCCAGGTTTAACCAAAAGGATATAAAATTTGCTTACTATTACCTTGTTTAATAATATGTTAGGGCTTCCCTGGTGGCTCAGATGGTAAAGAATCTGCCTGCAGTGTAGGAAACCTAGGTTCAATCCCTGCATTGGGAAGATCTCCTGGAGAAGGAAATGGCAGTGTTCTTGCCTGAAGACTGGTGGACTCAGTCAGAGGCGACTGAGGAATTAACACTATCATTAACAGTTAGAACAAGTTAAAATATGAGGATGCATACACACTCACACATAGCATCTATTTACTTTATTTAGGGAGTGACGTCAGCACTCCAGGCAGGACCTCTAGGACTGGGGAAAGAGAGGCCAAAATGGAGGCAGATGCACATATCACAGGACATCTGATGCATGAAGTCCCTGCTGACTGTTTTTATGACTCCAGGAGAAATCTCACCCGTGAGCCACTGGGAGAACCTCACCTGCCGCATAGGTATCCCCAGGGCTCCAAGGGCCAAACTCAGACTGCCCCATTCTTTGCATCTGGCTCCTGATGTTCAATTCAGAGCACAGCTGCAACAGCAAGGTCCAGTAAACAGACGTCCCCTCAAGAAAAACCCAAAATGGCTGGGAATTATGGGCAAGAGATAAACTATAACCATTAGCTGCAGCACCATCTTCTGGGGAGGGAGGAAGAGGTTTCCAGTAGTAGACAGGTGATTTGTAAGAACCAGAGAAGATATTGAAGATTGAGAATTCTGATACAAAAAGAAGTAAAAATATAGAGCGAGTAAATCCATACAAGGTTGGAGAAAGCCCAGATTTAAGTAGAACCAAAGAAGATTATGTCCCATCAGAAAATGACAAAGATTTGAGCAAGTTCTGGTTCATATGTGAAAATAGCAATGCAAAGCTTCAAGGAACATAAAGCATCAAGTAAACAGATCCACAAAGATATAATAATCTTCTATAACTGAATTCAAAAGCACACAGTGCAGTATAGCTAATAAAGAATTCAAAAGAGCTCTTCTGAAGAAACTCAACAAGCACAAAGTAAACACAGAAACACAGTTCAGTTAAATCAGGACAACTGAACAAAATGAGAAACTTAATAAAGAGACAAAAATCTTTAACAATAACCAACAAGAATTCTGAATCTGAAGAATTCAGTAAACAAAATGAAAAATGCAGTAAAGTGCAACTACGGCAGATTAGACCAAATAGACGATAGAATCAATGGTCAGAGAATAAATGGATACTTTGAAATAATTCAGTCAGAGATGAATAAAAAAAGAATGAAAAAGATTGCATTCTATATGATGAGGGAGACATCATCAAATGTGCAAATAATAGATTAACTGGGTTTCTGAAAGGAGAAGGGTTGTGAGAGGAGGAAGAAAGTTTAAAGAATTAATAGCTGAGAATGTACCAAATCTGAGGAGACTCTAGGACATCCAAGCTTACAATGCAAATCGACACATTATCTCAAAGGAAAGACCTTCTCCAAGACACTTAGAATGAATGTATTAAAAATCAAAGACAAATGTGTAATTCTAAAAGCAGTAAAAGAAAAAAAAATGTGGTAATCTACAAAGGAATCCTCATTAGTTTATGAGCAAATTCTCAGCAGAAACACTACAGGTCAGGAAAAAGTAGAATGACATATTTAAAGTGTTGGGGAAAAAAAAAACTGCTCAAAAAGAATACTCTACAAAGTTATTCTTCACTTATACAGAAGAAAGAAAGGCTTTCCAAACAAACAAAAACTGAGTGAGTTAATCACAAGTAAAGCTGCTTTGCAAGAAAACCTGAAAGGTGTTCCTCAAGCAGAAATGAAAAGATGCTAAGCAGCATCATAAAAATATATAAAAAGAAAAAAAAAACTGTAAAAGTAAATACACAGTCATATTTAGAAAACTCTAATTCTGTAACATAAAGATGGATTAGCCAAATAATTGTTGTATAAAGATTGGTGGAAAACAATATTAAAAATAACTATAGCCATAATAATTTCTTAATGAACACACAACACAAAGAGGTAAACTGTGATAGCAAATAGATTAAAAGGATAAAGTAAAAGGGTAGAACTTTCATATACAAACAAATTTAAGTTGCTATCAGCATAAAAGGGATGCTTTATTCATAAGATGTTTCATGTAAGCCTTTAGACTTCCCTGGTGGCTCAGATGGTAAATAATCTGCCCAGAATGCAGGAGACCTGGATTCAAACTCTGGGCTGGGAAGATCCCTGGAGAAAGGAATGGCTCCCTACTTCAGTATTCTTGCCTGGAGAATGCCACGGACAGAGGAACATGGTGAGTTACAGTCCACGGGGTTGCAAAGAGTCAGACATGACTGAGCAACTAATACTTTCACTTTGTTTCACTTTATGGTAACTACAAAATAAAAACTTATAGTGAATACCCAAAATATAAAACAGGAACATTAGAGCATATCACTATGAAAAATCTCCCACTTACAAAGATAGGAAGAGAGGAAAAGAGAACAATGAAGATGCAAAACAGAAATTAATTTCTTATGTATCAATAATTATCCCCAATATAAATGGATTGAATTCACCAATCAAAAGACACAGAACATCTACATAGTAAAACACCAATTATATGCTGCCTATATGAGGCTGCTTCAGCTTTAAGGGCACATGCAGACTTAAAGTGAAGGGTTGGAAAAGATAGTCCATGCATGTGTAAATCATAAAAGCAGGGCCAGCTGTACAAAGACAAAATAGTTTTAGTCCCAAATATTAAAAAGACAAAGAAAATTATTATACGATGATTAAGGGATCAATTCATCAAGAAGATAAAACAATCATAAATATACATCAGAACCCTGAATATCTTAAGCAAATACTAACCAGTCTCAAAGGAGAAATAGATTACAGTACAACAATAATAGGGGAGCTCATTATAACTTTCAACAATGGACAGATGATCCAGACCAAAATTAGTAAGAAAACTTTGGGCTTAAGTGGCGCATTAGGCCAGATATACTTTACAGACATTTACAGAAAATTCTATCCAAGAGCAGCAGAATACACATTCTTCTTCAGTTCGGTTCAGTTCAGTCACTCAGTCATGTCCCACTCTTTGCGACCCCATGAATCGCAGCACGCCAGGCCTCCCTCTCCATCACCAACTCCCAGAGTTCACTCAGACTCACGTCCATCGAGTCAGTGATGCCATCCAGCCATCTCATCCTCGGTCATCCCCTTCTCCTCCTGCCCCCAGTCCCTCCCAGCATCAGAACCTTTTCCAATGAATTAACTCTTCGCAAGAGGTGGCCAAAGTACTGGAGCTTCGGCTTCAGCATCATTCCTTCCAAAGAAATCCCAGGATTGATCTCCTTCAGAATGGACTGGTTGGATCTCCTTGCAGTCCAAGGGACTCTCAAGAGTCTTCTCCAACACCACAGTTCAAAAGCATCAATTCTTCTGCGCTCAGCCTTCTTCACAGTCCAACTCTCACATCCATACATGACCACAAGAAAAACCATAGCCTTGACTAGACAGAACTTAGTCGGCAAAGTAATGTCTCTGCTTTTCAACATTCTTTAGGTATCCATAAAACATTCCCTAGGAAAGTTCACAGGAGAGGCCACAAAATAAGTCTTGGCACCTTCAAATTTAAATCATGGCAGATATAATTATGAACAAAATAGTATGAAAATAGATTTCAACAAGAGGAAGTTGGAAATTTATAAAACCATGTAGAAACTAAACAACACTCCTGAGCAACACATGAGTCAAAGAAGAAATCAAAAAGGAAACTTAAAAACCTCAAAATGAATAAAAATGGAAACAAATACAAAAAATCTATGGGAGGTTGACAAGCAGTTCTGAAAGCAAAGTTCACAGCAATAAATACATAAAGAAACAAGAAAAATCTCAAATAAGTGATCTAACTGTTCATCTCAAAGAACTAGGGAAAAAATGACAAGGCAAAGCTAATGTAGAGAGAAAGGAGATAAACATCAGAATGGAAATATATAATACTGAGACCAAACAGTAAGACCAAAAAACTGAGTTAGTTTTTTGAAAAAAAAAATGAACAAAATTGACCAACCTTTAACTAGACTAAGAAAAAGGAAACTGAGTCAAACAACTCAGAAATGAAAGAAGAGACATTATAATGATACCACAGAGATACAAAGAGCCATAAGAAACTACTAACAATAATCATATGCCAACAAGTTAAACAACTTTATGATATGGGAAAATGCCAAAAAACATATTAACTACCAAGACTGAATCATTAAGAAATAGAAAATTAGAGCAAACCAATGAATAAAGAGATTTAATCACCAATGAAAACCTACTAACATCAAAAAGTCCAGTTCCAAATGGATTTTTCACTAGTGAATTCCACCAAACTTTAAAGAATAATTAATGCCAATCCTTCCCAAATTCTTCCCAAAAATTGAAGAGAAGGGTATACTCCCAACCTCATTTTACAAGGTCAACAATACACTGATACAAAATCAAGATAATGAATATTACAAGCAAATGACAGACCAGTATCCCTGATGAAAATAGATGCAAAATAGCAACAAAATGCTAACAAACCAAATTCAGCAGCACATTAAAAGGATCATATGCCATAATCAAGTGAAGTTTCCCCCAGGAATGCAAAGCTGTTATCATATGCAAATAAACAAATGTGATACATGCTTAATAGAATGAAAGATGAAAATCACATGATCATCTCAGTAGATGCAGGAAAATAATTTGACAGAAATACCACATCCTTTCACAATAAAAAGCCCTCAACAAATTGGGTACAGGAAGAATATACAATACAGGTGATATATTACAACAAACGCACAACTAATATCATACTCAATATCAATGATGAAATGTTGAAAAAAATTATCCTCTAACCTCAGGGAGAAGGGTACTCATTCTCAGCTTTCTTATTCAACTTGGTACTGCAAGTTCTAACTAGAGCAATCAGGCAAGCGAAGGAAATAATACGCAGATGAAAAACTGTCATTATTTGTAAGCGATGTGATATTATTTAGAGAAAACAAGAAACACTTAACCAAAAAATTGTTGGAAGTCATCAACAAATTCAGTTAAGTCACAGAAGTTAAATACAACATATAAAACTCAATTGTGCTTCCATATACTGACAGTGAAATATCTGAAAAAATAAAGGTATATTCCATCTATGATAGTAACAAAATCAGTGAGACACTTAAGGATAAATTTAATCAAAAAAGTGAGAGAAATGAGAACTACAACTCTCTGATGAAAAAAATTAAGGAAGGTACAAATGGAAAGATGTCTCATATTCATGGATTAGAAGGATGAATATTATTAAAATGGACATACTACCTAAAGCCATCTACAGAGTCAATGTAATTCCTATCAAGATTTCAATGGTGTTTTTCACAGAAATAGAAAACAAAATTGTAACATTTGTATGGAACCACAAAAGACCCTAAAGAACCAAAACAATCCTAAGTACAAAGCCAGAGGCACCACATTTCCCAATTTCAAACTATATTCCCAAGCTACAGTAGTTAAAGCAGTTTAGTATTAGCATAAAAAAAGATACATATACCAATGAAACAAAGCCCAGAGATAAACACCTAAATATATGTTCAACTAGTTTTTGACAGGGAATAAAGAATATACAATAAGGAGAGTCTCTTCCATATACAGTGTTAGGAAAACTGGATAACCACATGATAAAAGTAAAATTGACATTATCTTACACCACTCACAAAAATTAATTCAAAATGGACCTACACATAAGACCTGCTACCATGACACAGGAAGAAAACACAGGGGGAAAGCTCTTTCATATAGAACTGATTTTTAAGATATAATTCCAAAAGCACACGCAACAAAAGTGAAATCAACAAGTGAGACTACATAAAAGTTAAAGCTTCTGCAGAACAAAACAAAAAGAAAAATAAAAGGCAACGTATGAAATGTAAGAAAATATTTGCAAACTCTAGTTAATATATAAAACTTAGAAAGAACTCATTCAACTCAATTACCAATCCCTCCCAAAACAATGCAATTAATAAATGGACAAAGGATATGAACTGACATTTTCCAAAGACACATAAATGGTCAACAGGTACAAAAAAAGATGCTCAACATCACTAATTATCAGGGAAATTCAAATCAAAAGCACGAGTTATCACCTCACATCTGACGGAATGGCTTGCATCAACAAAACAAGAAATAACAAGTGTTGGTAAGAATGGAGAAAAGGGAACCTTTGTAAATTCTTGATGGAAATCCAAATTAGTTCAACCACTATGGAAACCAGTATGGAGGTTTCTCAAAAAATTAAAAATAGAACCACCATAGGATCCAGCAGTCCCACTCCTGGTCTATATCCAAAGGTAATGTAGACAGGATATTAAAAAGATATCTGCTACTCTCTCCACTTATCCCACCCTCTCCTTCTTATCCTCTCACTGTGTCCATAAGTCTGTTCTCTATGCATCTCCATTGGTACCCAGCAAAGAAGTTCATCAATAGCATGAAAACATAGATAGCCGATGGGAATTTGCTATATGACTCATGGAATTCAACCCGGGGCTCTGAAACAACCTAAAGGGGTGTGATGGAGGGGAGGAAGGAAGGAGACCGAAAAGGAGAAAACTATGCATACCAATGGTTAATCCATATTGATGTATGGCAGAAACCAATACAATATTGTAATTGCCCTTCAATTAAAAGTAAATTTAAAAAACACGTATCTGCATATGCTTGTTTATTACAGCATTATTCACAATAGTCAAGATATGGGGACAACCTAAGTGTCCATAAACTGATGAGTGGACAAACCATGAGAAAGAGCAACCTATTTGGAGCAACATGGATGGATGGATCCTGAGGCCTTTGTGCTAAGGGAGATAAGTTAGAAAAAACAAATACTGTAGTGCTATCACGTACATGTGGAACTTTAAAACATCAGATGCATGGAAGCAGGGTAGAATAGTGGTTACTAAAGGCTGGGGAATAGAAGAATTGGGAGATGTTTAAAGTTACAACTTGCAGCTTCAAGATGCATAAGTTCTGGAGATCTAATGCACAGTATGGTGAGTCTGGCATGCTGCAGTCCTTGGGTTGCAAAGAGTCAGACCCAACTGAGCAACTGAACAACAGTGAGTAAAGTCAACAGTACCATATTATAAACTTCTAAGTTGCCAAGAGATTAGATCTAAACTATTCTTATCACAAAAAATGATAATTACATGCCATGATAGAGGTGTTACCTAACACTATAGTGGTAGTCATATTACAACAGATAAATATACCAAATCATTGTATACAATGTACCAAATGTACCAAATCATTGTATACAATGCACTCCTTACATTTGTACAATATTGTATGTCAGTTACATCTCAAAAATAATTATATTCTATATAGAAGTTTTCCAAATTTCATTAGAAAATGATAATCACATTTACCTCTAGGATTAGATCTCATGGTCAAATTGGATTTGTAGTTTGTTTCTCTAATTTAAAAATTGTTTCAGTTTTTCTTACATTAATTCCATACATCTTAAACTAAAGCCCAGTGATTATTCAAAATCATGTACTAATAATTGACACCCAAGAGTGGAGTGCTAGGTCATTTCTTGCCAAAACTCCTTAAAATATGATGAAAGGAAAAGGAAAGTGGGTATGGATGAGAGCAGAAGCTGAAAGGTATAGAAAGGAGATGGGCCACTAGGGAAGCCCTGAACACCTGCATTACAACAGAGAAGGATCAGCAGTTGTCTACCAATGACTTGGAAACAATGCTGCTATTATTGGTTAGACTCTTTTTCCTCCATGTAGATGACCTCGTTTTTGAGTTTGGCACCCACCTCATGACAGAAATCAGCCACATTGCTCCAACTAGACTAACTGCCTAGCAGACCCACAAAACCATGAGAAATAACAAATCTCTATTATAAGCCATTGAGTTTGGGGTAGCTGGATAAACAACTGGTGAGAACTGACCCAGTGTCTTAATCTACTGAGATTGTGAATTGATTCAACAACTAGGTTTTCTCTTGCTGACAAATATGACCAGTAACACAACTGGTCACACAGCAGAAGGTCACATTCCATGGTTGGGAATTAACAGCCGAGGTGACAGTCAATTAAAGCCTATAACTGAAAACACTGTCAGTATATTTTAATTTCAATGGTTTAAAAATTGTTTTGTAGATGTCCTGGTTTTCAGGACAAGCTTCAAAGGCTGCCTTTGAAAGAAAGGCCAGTATTTCACTCTGATTCTAATGAACCACAGGTGTTAAATATAGGGCTTTCATTATAGAAAAAGTTTTCATTTCACGAAAAGGCCCACCTGAAAATAAACTTTCATAAAGATGTGAAAGTCCCTAAAATCATCCAACTGCACTAGAATTATATATCTAAGACCCAGAGAAGTAAGGTGGTTTACGTTCATGAACCCAAACATTGGCAACCGCAGGTGGCTAGCAGCCCACAGGCCAAGAGATGACCTAGAATCTGTGATTTTATTTTTTTTTTTAATTCAGTCAAATATTTACTAAATGACAGTCACTGTCACCTACATATAGGTCCTACCTTAGACATGTTTCCCTTTGAAGAAGTCAACCTAGAGTTATAAAATAGCAGGAGGACTAGGGTAGCATTTCTACAAAGCTCTAAGTCTCATTAGCTACTGAGAAAGTTTATTAAGGTAAGTAAAACTTGATTCTCCTTCCCCCTTTTTTGTCCCCGAATATGCAACCCTTTTGGTCTTACGGTCTATATATAACAGCTTTACTATTGCACGTTTGCTTTTATGTAATCCAATAGAAAGATAAGGAAATTTAGCTCTAATCTTTAACCCAACATAAGCCATCATTATATTGGATTGCCAACCATTAAGGTTGAGTTTAAATATTATAAACAAGCTCCATTCATTTTGCAAATCAAGAGCAAGTCAATAGTGTTTGCGTACGAGGTCAAGATTAATGAGTACACTGCATTCCCTCTTTCTTCCATTCTGCACCAAGTAATGAGCTCTCAGATGGAATATGTCCTAGGAAATAACTCTTTAGCATATAGTAAAACCATATACACAGATTAAAAAAAACAACAACCTTATTCTTGCATAAGAATACTTTAGTCTTATCGTAAATCCCACATCTGGTTTACCCCAGGTACATCTTTATCAAGCATTCTTTACTAAAGCTTACCGTACCCATTTTCCAAAGCAGAATAAATAAAGATGCTTACGAATAGCAACTATTTACAAACAAGTTATCATATTTATCAAGTCAACAGAAGCATAATAAAAAGTTACCAGAAACCATCATGCACAGAAGTGAGCTAACTGAAGTGTCATACAGTAAGTCTCTAAGCTACACAGACTTATTAATGAAGAGTTTGCTATTTTTCAGATACATTTTGTACAGTACACTCTTCTCTAGTACTAATGGGGAGTTCTCACATTTCATACTTAGTATGACTGATGTAAAAGTAGCTAAGTTTATCTTACCACAAAGAAGAATAATCACATCCCTGCCTTAGAGGAAGAAATTATTAAAAGAAAGTGTTATTCTTTTACTTCAGTTTCAACTAATATCATGAGAACTAAGTGCTGGACACTTTCACTACCTTTGATCATTTAATTCTCTGAGTAGTCTGACAATGCAAACATACTTCCTTTTCACAGAAGAAGAAACAGAGTCAAAAGTATGAAAAAATAGTAACTTTTTAGTAGCAAAGATATTTGCCGATACGATGTATGGTTAGCAGAATAGGGATCCTCACTACTCACCAAAAAAGTATCTTATCCTAATCATTAGAACTTGTTAATATGCAATATTATCTAGCAAAGGCAAATTCAAGTTGCTAATCAACTGACCTTAAAATAAATAGATTATCTTAGAATTACCAGTATACCTGATGTAATCATAAGAGCCCTTAAAAGAGGAAAGGAAGGTCGAAGATGTTGGCCCAAGATAAAGATGCTGAGATGATAGCTTTGAAGATGGAGGAAGACAAACCAAGAAGTGCAGCAGCCTCTAGAAAGTAGAAAAGGAACAGAAAGCAAGCTCTTTTCTAAAGCCTCCAGAAAGAAATGCAGCCTGCAAAGAGCTTAATTTTAGCTGACACTCATTTGTACTTCTACAGAACTGTCAAAAAATAAGGTTGTGTTGTTTTAAGACACTAGTTTAGTTGCTAAGTCATTTTTGACTTTTCTGTTACCCCATGGACTGTAGCCCACCAGGCTCCTCGATCCATGGGATTTCCTAAGCAACAATACTGGAGTGGGTTGCCATTTCTACCTCAGGACATCATCCCAACCCAAGGATCAAACCTTCATCTCTTGGGTCTCCTGCATTGGCAGGCAGGATCTTTATCACAGAGCCAACAGTGAAGTTTTAAGACACTAAGTTTGTGCTAATTTGTTACAGCCGATATAGGCAACTAAGACACCACCATAACCAAGCGACACCTTTCACATCTCCAGCAATGTCATGTGCTGTGAGCACTATGAGATGAGTAGGACATCTCATCACTGTGAAATGCTTTCCCTAAACTCATCACCCTAGTCAAATCATGAAAAGACATCAAACCCAAATGGGGACTTCTCAGAAAGTACTTAAAGTATACTCTTCAAAACATTCAAGGTCATGAAAACCAAGAGAGATAAAAGCTACCACAGACTTGCAGAGCCTCAGAAGACAAGATGACTAAATGCAACATTGCATCCTTGACTGGGTCTTGGAGCAGAGGAAGGACATGTGGGAAAACTTAGTGGAATGTGAATAAAGTCTCTAATTAACAGTGTAAAACAGGGGAAAGGGAGTGGTAAGAAACACTACCTTGCAAAATTTTGTAAACCAAAAATTATTCCCAACTAAAGATAATTAGAAATATATATATATATATATATATATATATATATGCTGCTGCTGCTGCTAAGTCGCTTCAGTTGTGTCCGACTCTGTGCAACCCCATAGATGGCAGCCCACCAGGCTCCCCTATCCCTGGGATTCTCCAGGCAAGAACACCGGAGTGGGTTGCCATTTCCTTCTCCAATGCATGAAGATGAAAAGGGAAAGTGAAGTCACTCAGTCGTGTCTGACCTTCAGCGACCCCATGGACTGCAGCCTTCCAGGCTCCTTCATCCATGGGATTTTCCAGGCAAGAGTACTGGAGTGGGGTGCCATTGCCTTCTCTGATATATATATATATATATATAATTATATTTTATGCATGCATGTATTTTAGGTACTTATACATTCTTTATATATGATTATTTATATATAAACCATATATTAAGAGTAGAAAATGGCAATCCATTCTAATATTTTTGCCTGGAGAATTCCATGGACACAGGAGTATAGTAGTATACAGTCCATAGGGTCACAAAGAGTCAGACACCACTGAGCAACTGAGCAAAGCATATATTACAAACAATGTGTATGTTAATTCAAACACACCAAAGCCACAGGCCTTACAGAATCCACTTCAGAATCCATGTCTTCTAAGTTCTAGTTCCTCATTTCCTACCCCCTACCCTGTTTTCTCTTCAGTCTCAACATCCACTTAGAGTGAACTTGCCTGACCTATCTATACCATTAACTCAATTAAGGTCAGAATTATCTAGAATAAAAAACAAGCTTCAACTATTTGCTTAAAATTAGGAAGTGAAAGGATAAAAGAAAAAAAAACTTAGAAGTTTGTGGGTAAGGAACATCCCTACAACTAACTTTTTCTCAGTTCCCCACTTCTTTCCTGCGTTGTAACAACTCTTTTTTTGTGGGATTTTACTTTCAATAAGGAATAATTTATTTAGGATAGTTCTGTTATTGATGTTGGCTTCACCTCTGCGTGTCCTGAAGCAAGTGCTATGATGAAGACATCTTATCACATCATTGAGATTAAGTGGGGAATGATGATCATATGAGTTACAACCATAAGAATATTTAGCATTCACTGAGCTTATATGATCTAGCCACTGTTATCAGTCCTTTACATGAGTTTATCTCATTCAATCCACAAAACCTTATGATGTGGAACTATCATTACTCATTTCCAAATGAAGAAATGGAGACAAAGATCAGTTAAGTGACTTGTTACGCATAGAGGCTGATTTCAAACCTCACCAATCTGATTCCAGAATTCAGTATCTGACTATAACAAACAGCACAAATTTGGGGCTAAGAGTATGGTTCAATATATCTTTATGTTATTTTATTTCATTATTTTTAGAGGGATGAGACATTAATTCAAAGCTCCATTTTACATGGAAGTCTCATTTCCTTTTTAGATCTTTTGGGATCATTATTAATTCCATTGATCTTAATTTTATTTTAACTCCATATTGGGATATAGCTGATTAACATATAATACTGTGACTGTTTCAGATGAAGAGCAGAGGGACTCAGCCATACACACACACATATCCTTCTTTCCCCAAACTCCTCTCCCATTCAGGCTGCCATGAAACACTGAGCAGAGTTCCATGTGCCATACACTAGGTCTTGCTGGCTATCCATTTAAAGTATAACACTGTAGTACATCCTCTATATAAAGGATGATATTAAGAGCTAACATTTAATAAGGGTGATTGCAGCCATGAAATTAAAAGACGCTTATTCCTTGGAAGGAAGGTTATGACCAACCTAGACAGCATATTAAAAAGCAGAGACATTACTTTGCCAACAAATGTCTGTCTAGTCAAGGCTATGGTTTTTCCAGTGGTCATGTACAGATGTGAGAGTTGGACTGTAAAGAAAGCTGAGCACCAAAGAATTGACGCTGTTGAACTGTGGTATTGCAGAAGACTCTTGAGAGTCCCTTGGACTGCAAGGAGATCCAACCAGTTCATCCTAAAGGAGATCAGTCTGAGTGTTCATTGGAAGGGCTGATGTTGAAGCTGAAACTCCAAAACTTTGGCCACCTGATGCCAAGAGCTAACTCACTGGAAAAGACTCTGATGCTGGGAATGATTGAGGGCAGGAGGAGAAGGGAACGATAGAGGATGAGATGGTTGGATGGCATCACTGACTCAATGGACCTGAGTTTGGGTAGACTCCAGAAGTTGGTGATGGACAGGGAGGCCTGTTGTGCTGCGGTTCATGGGGTTGCAAAGAGTCGGACACGACTGAGAGACTGAACTGAACTGAAGCTCATTTAAACCCCATGACCGTGCCCATGATGGAGGTACTTTCACTGTGACTGAGCAGGTTCCCCAGGTTCCCAGGCAGTAGACTCAAGAGATGAGAGTGCAGGAGGTTTATGGGCGAGTGTGCCTCAACACTGACACCTGAAGGGGAAGGGAGGGGAAGAAAACTGCACAGAGGGGCTGGACTGTGGTGAAGCCCCAACAAAGCTCTCAGCCATTCCCTGGGGAGCTCTGGAGCTGACAGGGCCCTGCAGAGATGCACAAATTGGGATAGGGGTCAGGTATTCACCTGCTCTGTGACCAGTTGCTGGATATGGGCTGCCCAGGAAATGTTGAGTTCTTGAGTGAGGGCAGAGGGTAAGCTCCAGAGGGTACTCAGCTGTGAGTCATCAGCTCCAACACTCTCAGCCGCTGGAATATCGGCACTTCAGTTGTAGAATATAGGTGGAGTGCTACGCAGGGTGCCAGATAGTCACAGGTGAAAACACTGAGGAGCAGAGAATAAACTACATGTCCCAAGTCAAATAAATAGAAAGCAAGAGATGAGGCATGATCCCAGCTCTGCTGGACTTGGCTTCCCTGGTGGCTCAGTGGTAAAGAATCCACCTGCCAATGCAGGAGACACAGATTTGGTCCCTCGGTTAGGAAGATCCACTAGAGAAAAAAATAGTGACCCACTCTAATATTCTTGTCTGGGAAATCCCACAGAGAGAGGAGCCTGGTGGGCTATAGTCCACAGGGTCCAAAAGAGCTGGACACAACTTAACAACTAAACAACAGCAACAAGACAGATGAGGCTCTGCTAACTTTAGGACGAGTCCTTACCAGTGTGCTATGCTGCCTCAAGGAACATGAGAATGATTAAGAACCAAAAGTGGGTTAGCTGAGTACGGTAGGAACAAATACTCTTAAGTCAGCACAACTTAAGTTGTGTAAGTTGTGTAACAGAACTTACAGAAGCTGTAACAGAAGCTACCTCATTCAGTCCAGGGTGTCAGAGGGCAAGGTCAAACGATCCCTGACTCATGACTGAAGAAGGCAAGAATGAATTCCCGTGTACATTTTTAATTTAGTTACAGTGATTGTTAGCTATCTTTTTTGAAGGATGATATCAAATATATTTCCTAAAAAGGGCAAAAATTAAATTTTCTTAAAGTTTACATGCTCAAATATGAAAAATTTAAAATAGACTTTCAGAAGTGTTAGTAGTACGTATAAGAATAGAACTCCCATATCAGCAACCTCCAACTTTCTGGGAAATTAGGCTTTCTTCAGCTAGAATTCACATATGTGTAATTGACTCTGCTCATAGAGGGCAAGGAAATAGAATTCTCTGTATAAACATATTTTTGAAAATTGATATGATGATACACTTTAACGTATTTACTCTAGGTCACATTATTACATGATTAATGGTCATGAATAACCCTCAGAAACATTTCACTTTTTTGGCTAATTGAACAGGAATTGAATGGGCTGTTTGATTAACTTGTTTTCAAAAGTATAGACCTTGTCTTATAATGCCTTTGAAAGGCTCTAACTTCCAATGTCGGAGGAGGCACTGGCACCCCCTCCAGTACTCTTGCCTGGAAAATCCCATGGACAGAGGAGCCTGGTGGGCTGCAGTCCACGGGGTCGCTGGGAGTCGGACATGACTGAGCGACTTCCCTTTCACTTTTCACTTTCATGCATTGGAGAAGGAAATGGCAACCCACTCCAGTGTTCTTGCCTGGAGAATCCCAGGGACGGGGGAGCCTGGTGGGTGCCATCTATGGGGTCGCACAGAGTCTAACACGACTGAGGCGACTTAGCAGCAGCAGCAGCAGCAACTTCCAGTGTATCAAAGAGAAAATCTTATTCTTTCTATTCCACATTTAACAGACGTGAGCAAATTGAGACGATCTGAAGAGAAGTAACTCCAAATATGCATGGGAGGGTAACTAGAAAAATCAGAAGGAACAAAATGAGAGGATGAAGAATGAGGTGGAAAAGGAAGAGGCAGAGATGGAAAGGCTTGTTTAAGGTTTGACTGTAGAAATAGTAACCATGAGGTCATTAGAATGGAAAAGATATTAGAAATTTTGTATTTTAGGTTCTTTCTGATTTCTCTCCACAAAACTACCAATAAGTCCCACTCTTCTCATAATCCTACTTTCATATTTTCTTTAAACATAAAGCTGAGAAACTGTCAAATTCCTTTCCAAATATCAAGCTATAATATGTCTATAAGGGTATTCCTCCAGATTTTCTCCTGTAATAAACACTGCCTCAAAAGGAAATGACTCTGATCTGGCATTAGTTTCTAAAAATGTATTCTATGATCACTGCATTCTTTTCTAAGCTATTCATGAAATGACTGTTTATTAGTCCATTTGAGAGCTTGACCAGGGCTGATGTCATGCTCTCACATCAAACCTATACTTCAGAATTATCCTGCTGTTTTATACTTGCAAGAGTTCTGA
This sequence comes from Aepyceros melampus, assembly GCA_006408695.1. Taxonomy (NCBI): domain Eukaryota; kingdom Metazoa; phylum Chordata; class Mammalia; order Artiodactyla; family Bovidae; genus Aepyceros; species Aepyceros melampus. The sequence continues at coordinate 27,081 of SJXQ01013149.1, read as the reverse complement.
GGTCTTTGGCACCACCCAGTTGTCAGTGGTTAACAGTGGTAAACAGTCCTAATGATAAACAATCATAGAAGCTATTTTTGAATGAAATTTTCACTGTATTATACAATAACATGAAGCTTATTCTCTCTAGTTGAAAAAGACATTCACAAAGGAATAAAACTTCTATGCACAGAAGTACTCAAGCAAACACAGGACAACTCCATGTTGGAGAGTTAAGTGCTGCTGCTTTCCTTTCTGTCATCTATGGTGGCTCAGATGGCAAAGCATCTGCCTACAATGCAGGAGACCTGGGTTCAATCCCTGGGTTGGGAAGATCTCCTGGAAAGAAAATGGCAACCCACGCCAGTATTCGTCCCTGGAAAAACCACTAAAATAGAGTTCAGCCTCTTGATGCTCACACTCCCTAATTTTTAGCTACAGCGTGTCATTTTTACTCTCTGGGGCAGTGGGGTCAAGGGTCACCACAGGGAACAGGAATGCACACATGAATAAGAAGGACTGTATCAAGTGTGGCAACCTTATTAAAATCCCAACCTTTAATGGAGAAAAAATAAGAAAAAATAAATATGGCTATTTGGGATTAATTTCCACCTCACTGAATACTGGAAAAGCTAAGAAGTCAGAGGAAGGCAAATAATAAGCTTAAAGACAATGAGATAATAAATTTCTAAACATCTATAATAAATATTTATTTCTTAAGTTAAAATAAGTATCTGGAAGAGAAAGATTCTGGGGAAATGGCTGCCTGAGCTTACATTCCTAGCCCCTTTGTCTTCCCCTCAGCTTCCTGTCCAAAGATTTAGTCAATAAATTAACAATGACGATAAAAATTCCAGAGAAAAGCATAGCCCTTGTTGGTGGGCCTGCGACATAATCAATAGACCAGGAGAGCTTAAGGTTAAGGCTACTGACCTAGGCTTTCAGTGTCAGACACTGGTAGACACTGGATCTGGGTAGGGAAGGGTGTTTCTGCTATTTCCTTTCTTATGAAGATGGCCTGTGTAGCTAGTAAAAGCAATCTAGAAGAAACTATACTCATAAACTGAATCACATGTGGTCCATTGGCTAAGAGATGCCATTTCTCTTCTGCTTCGTCCTTAAGACTCTAAAACTGAGAAGCCCTTCTCCTTATTCCCCAGTAGATTACTCACAGTTTTTCCCGCCTGATTCTCTCAGAGGTTCCCCGGGATTGTTGTAGACTCAGTTCCCAAAAATCTGTCTATGCTGCACTGGAGTGACTTACACCTATGGGCAGGCGAAGACAAATGAACACATCTTTAATGTAGATACCATAAAGAGATCAACTGGGACAAAATACTTATATTCCATGGATAACAAATATTCTTAAATATTTATATGAATAAATAAAATCATACATTTATTCCATAAATAACAAAGGTCTAGTATCTAAAATATATAAAAATTATAACAAATCCTACAGAAAAAGTTAAATGACACTAAATAAAATATGGCAAAAACTATGAAAAAATAGTACAAAAACACTCACCCTGGAAAAACTCTTGTACATATATACAAGGAATCATGTACAGATAAACAGATTTCAGAATTATAGGAAAGTGGGAACAACCCATATCTTAAATTATTGTTTATTCATGTATTTGAATACTAAATTAAGGTGAATTGAATATAAACACATGAATCAATATGGGTAAATCTCAAAAACTTAATAATGAGAAAAAAACACATGGTTTAAAATACATTGATATCATGTGTGTATATTTATATATATATATACATATATATATATATACGGAAGAGGAGAGAAAGAGACTTAAAAATCTGCCCAGGAATGAAAATCAACAAAATGGGGATTATGATTACTTTGGAAAAGAAGAAAAGAAAATATGACCAGACAACTTAGTGAATTCAGATATTGCTTTCAAATCTCTAATATTTAATTTTTAAAATAAACAAAAAATATAAAATAAGGCAAAAATTATTATTTAAGTTATGTGTTCACAGACAATTCTATTTGTTTCTTTTGTTCTGTATACTAAAAATACATTATTTAAAGCAAGGATATAAAACATCTTAGCCTAGATGAGTAACAACTCAACTTTTCTATTGGAAACAAAATCACTGAATCCCTGTTATGGCAATAAAAGTGTTAAATGTTAGTCACTCAGTCGTGCCTGACCCTCTGGGACCACACGGACTGTAGCGTGCCAGGCTCCTCTGTCTGTGGCAAGAAAACGGGAGTGGGTTGTCATTTCCTTCACCAAGGGATCTTCCCAACCCAGGGACTAAACTCAGGTCTTCTGATTTGCAGTCAGATTCTTTACCATCTGAGCCACCAGAGAAAAAGAGACACATAAATAAAATTGATGAAATAACTAAACTCTAAGATAAAGACAAAATTTTACAAACTTTCAGACAAAGAATAAATGAAAACAAAGAAAAGAATCAGACTAGAAACAGATTCCTAATCTTCAACCCTAGATGGCAAAATATATATATATATATATATATATATATATATATATGTAATCTGTTTTGAGGAAAGAACTATGATTTCAAAATACTGTTCTTAGCAAAGATATAGTTTTTATATGAAAACAAAAGAACTTCCAGTTTCCTGATCCACAAATAAGGAGTTTGTAAGATGCCATTCCATCCTAACAAGTGAAAAGCTGAACAGATTTAAAAACAACAGTTCTTCTTGGACCCATAACAGAGAAGAGATCACAGGGCAAACCACAGAGAAACAGGGGGATGGAGGGAGTCCAGGCTCACAGGCAGAGACTCATTGGTGGAAACCACCCCAGGAATGAGTGCTGGGCAGGAAAACCTGGACTGTAATTGATGAATTGCTGATAGTTCAAACTGGACAGCTCTGAAAATCCCAGGGTCACCCAAGTATAAGAGGCCCTACTATACTGTGAGATTTACCTCAGGAGCTCCACCAGTTTCCCACAGTAACTAGAGGAGAACACTCCGCTCACCCATATGGAAGGGGGCTAGGGAAAGGCACCACGTTTAAATAGTCAGGACACGCCCTTCTTAAAGAGGCCTGCAATCATGGGAAACTAGTTAACCAGAACCCAGGCTGCTGGAGTTTAATCAGAGCCTAAGTGACCTGGGGGAAGAGAATATACAACACCAGCTCCCTTTAGCCTTCTGGCAGGGGAGGGGGAGAGAAATACCCAAATACCTACTCAAGCCAACCTGTCCCACTCAAAGAAAGAGAAAAACACTGAGAAGCACTGGTGAAGTCCATAGGTGAAAGGCACAGACTCACTGAAAGAGTGAGCCCTGATCATAGGACTAGAGCACACTTCCCCTTCCTCACACTCCACCACCACATTGCTGCTGCTGCTAAGTCGCTTCAGTCGGCCGACTCTGTGCGACCCCATAGACGGCAGCCCACCGGCTCCCCCATCCCTGGGATTCTCCAGGCAAGAACAGTGGAGTGGGTTGCCATTTCCTTCTCCAATGCATGAAAGTAAAAAGTGAAAGTGAAGTCGCTCAGTCGTGTCCGACTCTTAGCGACCCCATGGACTGCAGCCCACCAGGCTCCTCCATCCATGGGATTTTCCAGGCAAGAGTACTGGAGTGGGGTGCCATTGCCTTCTCCATCACCATCACATTACTAACACCTTATTTATAGCAGTTCCTTTTATCCAAAACGTCAGGTGGATCCATCCAGAAAGCAAAAGAAAGACAGGCAGCAAAGGTTTTCTGACATGCAGCAAGTAATATTTACCTTTTCTATAATCATACATGTAATTTTGAGAAAAATATGACACGTGCTTCTACCAAATGACAACTTATAAGGACACCATCCTGGATGAAGCACAAGCTGGAATCAAGATTCCTGGGAGAAATATCAATAACCTCAGATATGCAGATGACACCACCATTATGGCAGGAAGCGAAAAACTAAGGAGCCTCTTGATGAAAGTGAAAGAGGAGAGTGAAAAAGTTGGCTTAAAACCCAACATTCAGAAAACTAAGATCATGGCATCTGGTCCCATTACTTTATGGCAAATAGATGGGGAAACAATGGAAACAGTGAGAGACTTTATTTTCTTGGGCTTCAAATTCATTGCAGATGATGACTGCAGCCATGAAATTAAAAGACACTTGCTCCTTGGAAGAAAAGCTATGACCAACCTAGACTGCATATTAAAAAACAGAGACATTACTTTGCCAATAAACGTCCATCTAGTCAAGGCTATGGTTTTTCCAGTGGTCATGTATGGAGTGAGAGTTACACTATAAAGAAAGCTGAGCGCTGAAGAATTGATGCTTTTGAACTGTGGTGTTGGAGAAGACTCTTGAGAATCCCTTGAACTGCAAGGAGATCCAACCAGTCCATCCTAAAGGAAATCAGTCCTCGTTTGGACTGATCCAATTCACTGAAGGACTGATGCTGAAGCTGAAGCTCCAAACTTTGGCCACCTGATGTGAAGAACTGACTCACTTGAAAAGACCCTGAGGCTGGGAAAGATTGAAGGTGGGAGGAGAAGTGGATGACAGAGGATGAGGTGGTTGGATGGCATTACTGACTCGATGGACATGAGTTTTCAGTAAGCTCTGGGAGCTGGTGATGGACAGGGAAGCCTGGCGTGCTGCAGTCCATGGGATCGCAGAGTCAGACATGACTGAGTGACTGAACTGAGCTGAACTGAAGGACACCATCAATGAAACAAAGGAAAAGAAAGTTCGATGAGTAGCAAGGAATGATTTTTAAATATATATATGTATACAAATATTCAGTTATGTGACTAGGTATTATAATTTAAATATTAATCAATGATTTTAAAAATATAGATATTACTATAGTTCATATAACCAAAATTCCAAACTACTTAAATCCAGAAGTTGGGGAAGTAAATGCATCCCAAACATTTTTCTCAGTAAAGATTTTAGAAAACCAGTCAAGGGAAATTTCCTGTGCAGGTTCAGAAATTATTTAATTAACTCCGATGTAGATATATCTTTACATAGATGGTTACAACCAGAATGTAAGCAGTACTAGAATAAGAAATGCAATGGTATTGTATTTCCAATTTAAAGTAGACAGTAAAAGCAGAACAGAAAGACATTTAATCAAGCCAGCATAGGAAAAACAAGTTAGAAACAGGGGGAAAGGAAATAAATGTACTCAATAATTTACATGAAGTATGGTGAAAATATTTTAAAAAATCATTAATCACAATAAATATGAAGGGCTGAATTTATTTATTCAAAGGCAAATAACATCAGATTAAATGAAATAAGAAACTCTAGTGACATGCCATGTACAAATGATACATATAAAACAAAATATCAAAGACAAATTGAAAACAAAGGAATGAGCAAATCATAGAACTACAAACAAAAAGGAAAGTAACATGGCTCTATTAATATCAGATCGAGGGCAGTTCAAGGTCATAGGCAGGAAAAAATACTAATTGGATCTGATACCGCTACTTGCTATTTAGAGTAAACCACACACACACACACACACACACACACACAAACTGTCATTTTTAGGTCACAAGTAGTCAAATATTGGCAATTTCAAAAGTGTCAGATAATACCTGTTAAAAGTATTTTTAAAATAAGTCAAAAGTTTACTTTATTGTAAGTTTAGTAAAGCAAAGATTATTCACCATTGAGAAATATTTAACATTCTTTAAAATAGAAAACTCATAGATTGTATTAATAATGCCAACATATTTGCTAAAGCATTTACAAAAGTTCATTAACCTTTTCTAAAAAAGTTTCCAAGAAAAACTGGACTAGGAAAAAAGACACTAAGGTACAAAAAAATTAAAAATTAATATAAATCACACACACACACACACACACACACAAACTGTCATTTTTAGGTCACAAGTAGTCAAATATTGGCAATTTCAAAAGTGTCAGATAATACCTGTTAAAAGTATTTTTAAAATAAGTCAAAAGTTTACTTTATTGTAAGTTTAGTAAAGCAAAGATTATTCACCATTGAGAAATATTTAACATTCTTTAAAATAGAAAACTCATAGATTGTATTAATAATGCCAACATATTTGCTAAAGCATTTACAAAAGTTCATTAACCTTTTCTAAAAAAGTTTCCAAGAAAAACTGGACTAGGAAAAAAGACACTAAGGTACAAAAAAATTAAAAATTAATATAAAATATTTATTAAACAATGAAATGATACAGCTCAAATAAAATCAGAAATACATGAAGATGACCACTATCACTATATTTATTCAACTTGCTTTTAATAACAAAGGGAAATAGTTTTTTTTTAAGTAGTTTAGAAATTGAGAAAAACCAGTATTTTTTTTTTCTGATTATATGATTGGTTTTAGAAACTCCAAAAAATTCTTCTGATAAATTTTGTATTTAATAAGAGATATTTGCACTGTCGGCTTCCCAAATGGTTCAGTGATAAAGAATCTCCCTGTGAATGCAAGAGATACAGGAGAAGCATGTTCAGTCTCCGGGTTGGGACGATCCTTTGGAGTAAAAAACGGCAACCCACTCCAGTATTCTTACCTGAAAAATCCCATGGACAGAGCCTGGCGGGCTGCAGTCCATGCTGTTACAAAAAGTCAGAACCAACTGAGCGTATGCACAAGAATTTGCACTGTAGCTGGATAAATTTGCAAACACAGTAGTATTTCTTTATAATTTGTCCATGCAGTTAAAACAGAAAGAAAGAGAAAAGTCATAACAACTGTTGACTATCAACTCACTGAAGAGACCATCAAAGTAATCTTTTTATCAAGCGAAGCCAAATTAATCATTGTGTATTTAGGGAGACCACCTGCATACACTCTCTGTAGAAACCTGGCAGGGGAAAGACAAAGGAGGGCTATGTTTAAAGGTTGGGGGGTTTGATTTAAGGTTGATCTTCCCACACAGAGTGGAGGTCTTGATGGGATGCAACAAACTCACGTTATAAGAGTTTGTGATTGATGGACACAAGGAAATAAGAATTTTGAAGCAAATCTTAAAGAGGAAAGCTCAAATGACCAAACTAATATTTATGAGAAATCTGTTTATCCTGATGAGAGCAAGTTAAAAATGTTTTCTTTGAATAAATGAAAAGTCTGAAAATTATTGAAACAATATAATTATATCCTGAACAAAAATTCAGTGTTGTCCTGAACAAAAATTCCCTGGGATAATATTCTGTCAATGAAGATAATAAATAGTATAGTCACTTTGATGTAGAGTTTTATACTTAATCCTAATAATTTATTACTATTAATGGGTTTATGTCTCATGGCCAAAATTGTAAAATGCCAAGGACTAAATTCAATAAGATAGGTACAATACAAACAGAAATTTATAAAATATGGTATAATAAACACTTAGGTGGGAATGCTTAAAATATTTAAACTGTGTCCTTTTCTAATTATTACATAAATTTACTACATTCGCAATCAAATTTTTAGAAAATGCGGTGGGCAGAAAAGATAACAATATTAATTTTAAGTTTCTTATAAACAGGTATCTTGTAAAAGCTGCTTTAAAAGTTTGTGGGAGAAACATGAAGAGTGTGGTAAAGTTTACTATAACTCTTTATTCAAAACTGTACAAAATTGACCCCAAAATAAGTAGCTAAATCGTAAGCAAATGAGAGAGTCTAGAATTAGATTTAAGTGTATTCAGATTCTCACATATCAAACCTGGACTGGCGATCTATTTCACATATGGTAATATACATGTTTCAATGGCAGGTAGATTCTTAACCACTGGACCACCAGGGAGGTCCCAGTATTTGTATTTTGTTTTCATTTGTCTCAAAATATTTTCTCATTTCCTTTTTGATTTCTTCTTTGTTCCTTGGATGTTCAAGAGTGTGTTGTTTAATTTCCAAATATTTGTGGTTTCCAACTTTATTTGCTATTGATTTCTAGTTTTAGCCCATTGTGGTCAGAAAAGATATTAGCTATAAATTCAGTCACCTTTAATTGAAGATTTGTTTGGTGCTCTAATATGTAATCTATACGGGAGAATGTTCCATGTCCACTTGAGAAGAATTGATATTCTGCTGCTGTTGGGTGGTGGCATTCAGTCCTTTAACAGCCATGTGGTTGGGTCCTGTTGAGCTTGTGATCAACAAAATCCTAGGTCTTTGTCAGATAAACTGGTTTTAAGCAGAATCCATCTCACCAGGATCTGTACACTTGAATTATTAAGTAAAATATTAAATATTTATTCCTGTTTTATTTCCAATTCGTTAGGTTTAGACAATTGACTGGACTCTTTTTTTTTCCTCATTCTTTTAAAGAGGCTTTAATTATCTCAAAAAGTAACAGATACAGATAGTAAATAATTCAAATAACAGAAAAGAGTAAAAAATGTTTTAATCTTACTTTTATCCAGCAGTTCTCCCTAGTGGAAACCAGTTTCATTTTGTGTGTGTGTATCTTCCCAGCACTATTCTCTGTGTATGTTTGTACAATCTTTTAAAAACACACAGAAATGGCAGCACACTATGTGTACTATCATATACCCAGCTTTTTTCGCTTAACAAGGAGACCAGTAAAGTCCTCTTTCAGGAGGCGCTGAGCAGTTGACTGAATGGTAGAACAGAGTCACCTGTGCAAGATTTGAGGAAACAATATTTCAGCCACAAACTGCAGCAAGTGCAAATGCTCTAAGGTAGGACTGTGCTTGGCATATATTAGGAAGAGAAAGAACCTCATGTTGCCAGAGCTTACTGTGTGAGCTAGAGAGGGGTGTCAGATAAAGCTGGGGACTTCCATGGAGGCACAGTGGATAAGAATCCACCTGCCAAGGCAGGGGACATGGGTTCAATCTCTGGTCCTGGAAGATTCAACGTGCTGTGGGACAACTAAGCGCATGAACTGCACCTCCTGAGGCCTTGCGCCTACAGCCTGTGTGCCACCGCAAGAGAAGGCACCTCAATGAGAAGTCCACACACCACAGCTAGAGAATATCCCCTACTCTCTTCAACCAGAGAAAGGCTGCACACAGTCACAAAGACCCAGTGCAGCCAAAAATAAACAGATAGATAGGTAAATAAAGAAAAGAAAAGATAAAGCTGGAGAGGTAGGTAGGAGCCAGATCATACAGGGCATCGGGGTCATGACTGCTTCTCTTTGACACTGGAAATCACTGGAGAGTTGAGCAGGATTGTTGAAACAATAAATAATAAAATCTTGTAACAATTTTACCTACATAGACATCATGAGACCATAAAAATGCAGAATCAATATACACATTTTGGAAGATACAGATAAATGACTTTGGAACAAAGAATTCAGTTTTATGTTCTTAGCCTAGGACCAGAGTTATTGCAAACAATGAAAGGCACTTATAACAATGAGATTGTGCTGGAAAAAGGTCTCCCTACCCTCATTCACCACTGAGACAGGGACTCCAGGAAACAGGTTGAACTGAGGCAGGGAAAGTTATCCTCAAAGAGTAGAAAACAGGCTAGTTTACAAGACAGGGACCTCAGTTCTACATCACTTAATGTCTTTAGTTTGGGCTTCCCTACCCACTCCTGTGTTCTTGCCTGGAGAATCCCAGGGACGGGGGAGCCTGGTGGGCTGCCGTCTATGGGGTCACACAGAGTCAGACGCGACTGAAGCGGATTAGCGGCAGCAGCAGCAGTGGCTCATATGGCAAAAAAAAAAATCCACTTGCAATGCTGAAGACCTGGGTTTAATACCTGGGTTGAGAAGATCCCTTGGAGAAGGGAATGACAACCCACTCCAGTGTTCTTCCCTGGAGAATCCCATGGACAGAGGAGCCTGGCAGGCTACAGTCCATGGGGTAGCAAAGAGCTGGGCATGGATGAGCGACTAACACTTTCACTTTCTAGTTAGCCCATCTGTGAACTAGGAAAAATAATTTCCTGCCTATATAGCTCATAAGGCTTTTGAGGAAATCCAATGAGATAATGTAGATGACAGTAACTAATGCACCGCAAAGTATGAGAACACATTTAGCATTGTCATTTAGGAAGAATATTGTGGGATGGGGGTATGGAAATATTAAATAACAATGAATCAATAAATATGTGTTGAAAGCTTCCTGCACTGGCTTTGTGCAGCTCTGTAAGTAAGTTAATTTGATAAATATTTACTTAGGATCTATTATGTTAAGGCACTATGATAGATATAGCTGGGAGTCCCAAGAGCTCATACTTGGGAGGTAAAATCCTTATCTCAGATGAGGGACAGTGAGGGAGGGTGTGGGACTCCAGTTGGCAGAGTCTCCACAATCTGTAGCTTTCCTGCTGGTTGTGAAATTTTCCAGTTGCAGCGGCTAGAAAATTGGAATACATAAAGAAGTGAACCCAAATGAAAATGCTTTCCAAACTGTAAGGTGCTATATAACAGCATGATTAGTTGCTACTGCTGCTAAGTCGCTTCAGTCATGTCCGACTCCGTGCGACCCCATAGACAACAGCCCACCAGGCTCCCTGTCCCTGGGATTCTCCAGGCAAGAACACTGGAGTGGGTTGCCATTGCCTTCTCCAATGCATGAAAGTGAAAAGTGAAAGGGAAGTCGCTCAGTTGTGTCCGACTCTTAGCAACCCCATGGACTGCAGCCTACCAGGCTCCTCCGTCCATGGGATTTTCCAGGCAAGAGTACTGGAGTGGGGTGCCATCGCCTTCTCCATGATTAGAGGGAGTGCTAAAAGATCAGCTGATATCAGGAAGTTCAATCTAACATTTTGAACTGATGTTTCATCCATCTCCAACTTGCTTATGAATGTCCATTTGAACGTAAGTTTTTCTGAATGCATTTGTTTTCTCCTTACCTTTTCAAAATCTTTTAATTTCAGTCATTACAATCACGCATGTGCAGTGACTGGGTGTGTTTAGCAGCAAAATCAGCACATGAAGCAGAGTGACCTAGTCTTCATTACCACATGCCATTTCACACAGAAAACTCCAAAGGCATGCTGATAGACAAGCTCAGCACAGATGGAACTGACTCCCACAGTCCACCGCTGAAGTGGGAATGGGCACCTGATAACAAATAGAAGTTATCACTGCTCCACTAAGCTAAATAATAAGGCAAAGCATTTTCCATTCCTTTTGCAAGACTTTAAAACATGGCGGCAACTTAATCAGAGTAATGGGGGAATTAAACACTTTAAGATCCACAAAAATAAAGTCTGTTAATTTGTAAAACATTCACCTGCCTGGTCAATTTAAGTTCCTGTTAACCTTTCTCTTTGCTTGTTCACTGGTCAATTATATGAGTGGTCTTTGCCTCTTTAGTTCAGTCCCTGTGTCATGATTGGCTAAAGTCAATATGACAGAAAAATGAACAGTTGATCAAACACAAGGAATGTAAAGAATCTCAACTGAACAAGCCAAATTAATTTCTTCTGTGAAATTATAAACATTTTATTAAATGTTAAATGTTTTGTTATCTACATACTCTTCCATGACCAGGACAACAGATGCTGAAAGCAAGAAAAGAAAATTCTTAAAAAATCAAATCCCTTGCCATCTCCCTCCTCCTCTAGGCATTTTAAAAATCATAATCTTTCTGGCATTTATCACAGATTTACCATATGTTTTATATGATACATCATATTCGACAGAGAAGTTTCTTACACTCTATAATCTTTTTATAATAAAATCATATGACTATTAAGTTCAAAGACTATGGCCCTAAAGCATATTTTTTTAACTCACAATTAGAGATTTTATAAAGCAACTTTTGAGAAGATCAACAAAAGAAAATTCTTAAAAAATCAAATCCCTTGCCATCTCCCTCCTCCTCTAGGCATTTTAAAAATCATAATCTTTCTGGCATTTATCACAGACTTACCATATGTTTTATATGATACATCATATTCAACAGAGAAGTTTCTTACACTCTATAATCTTTTTATAATAAAATCATATGACTATTAAGTTCAAAGACTATGGCCCTAAAGCATATTTTTTTAACTCACAATTAGAGATTTTATAAAGCAACTTTTGAGAAGAATGATGTATCAGCTATCTTTTACTGTAAAACAAAATACCCCAAAATTTAATGGCTTAAAACAAAAAACCACTCTTGGGCAGTTAAGGGTTAGGGTCATGAAGTTCAAGCATAGCTGCTATGGGAGCAAATTTTAGAGAAGACAGCAGATGGGCTGGGAAAACACCTCTAAATTGTCTACAGTCATAATTCTGGTAGCCTCAAGCATCAAACTTTGAGCGTAAACAAAATGTTAATGTGTAGCAGGAGTTATCTTTAAGACTATGTGTGGGATAAGAATGAGTAAGTAGAGCAGAGCCAAAGAAGATACATTAACTGAAGCAAGCAGGGAACAGTAAATAAATAAAAGGAGATAAGGAAGAGGTGAGATCCCTGAAAGATTTGAAATATAGGATGCATAATTTAAACCTGAAGAGGAGAAGTCCCACTGAAGATTTTGAGACAGCAGGTGATCAGGTCAAAAATGTCAGGAGGGAAATTGACTTTATTTTTCTGGGCTCCAAAATCACTGCAGATGGTGATTGCAGCCATGAAATTAAAAGATGCTTGCTCCTTGGAAGAAAAGTTATGAGCAACCTAGACAGCATATTAAAAAGCAGAGACATTACTTTGCCAACAAAGGTCCATCTAGTCAAGGCTATGGTTTTTCCAGTGGTCATGTATGGATGTGAGAGTTGGACTATAAAGAAAACTAGCGCCGAAGAATTGATGCTTTTGAACTGTGGTGTTGGAGAAGACTCTTGAGAGTCCCTTGGACTGCAAGGAGATCCAACCAGTCCATCCTAAAGGAGATCAGTCCTGGGTGTTCATTGGAGGGACTGATGTTGAAGCTGAAACTCCAATACTTTGGCCACCTGATTAGAAGAGCTGACTCATTTGAAAAGACCCTAATGCTAGGAAAGATTGAAGATAGGAGGAGAAAGGGACGACAGAGGATGAGATGGTTGAATGACACCACCAACTTGATGGACATGGGTTTGGGTGGACTCCGGGAATTGGTGATGGACAGGGAGGCCTGGCATGCTGCAGTGCATGGGGTCGCTAAGAGTTGGACATGACTGAGCAACTGAACTGAAGTTGACATTCAATCATGCAAAGAAAGTGAATAGAAAGTGAACGTCTGCTATGTGCCAGCCTCTGCACTGAGTCCTGGGATTGTTTTAATGATGTGGTTCTAGAGCATCTGAAGTGTACACACTGCTGGAGGGCTGCCTGTGCAGCTACTCCTATGTGTTATTACAGAGAGAAGGAGAGCAGAGCAGAACTGCTCAGTTGCAAAACAATTTTTTTAAACAGCAAATTAGAGAGGGAATCACCTTTAGAATAAAATTTCACTTTTCATCCTTTAAAACTATTCTTTAGTTTTCTTCATCTATAATTGAAGTTAAAGTATGGATACCCCTATATCTCCTTTTCAGAGGCATGAGAAATGCAAAGTTTGGTTTTCTGTTAGTGTTAAAGAACCAGTGTCAAACAGGAACTTTGTTTTGATCATTATGGCTTTCAATAAGTCTCTCCCTATGGCTGAATAACATTGATTGAATGTTTACTATGTGCCAGGCACTGTTGTATAGGCTTTACACAAGTAAGCATTTAATCTTCATGATAACCAAATGAAACAGATACTATGATTATCATCCCCACTACATAGATGAAGAAATTGACATACAGAAATTGCCATCTGAGGCACTTCGAATGCTCCCTGAGTCATTTCTCGCTAAGGGATGCCAGTGATTAAAACCTCATTCTTCCTTACAGCTCTACCGCCTCGGCACCATATTCAGGCACACATGTCACTTGGGGGCTCCTCATGTTTAAAGAGGGACTGGCACATTTACCTTTACTTGATCACTTCTGCTCAAGCCACCAGAGTGACTGCTGCACACAAGGTGACAGAGGACAGTATGGCCTGCTTCGCTTCAGTGCCCTTCCGATGCCCCACACCGAGGACACGTGCTCATGGCTCTGCCAAGGGATGCCCCTGCCTGTTCAGGGACCGGAAAGGCATCCCGTCCATCCCCCAGTCCACACTCAAAAGACCCTGGACTGGAAGGGCCCAGACAGCTCTGAGCAACACAAGAGTGTCACCTCTCTGTTGTGGATGTGTTCAGTTCAGTTCAGTTCAGCTGCTCAGTCGTGTCCGACTCTTTGCAACCCCATGAATCGCAGCACGCCAGGCCTCTGTCCATCACCAACTCCTGGAATTTGCCCAAACTCATGTCCATCAAGTCAGTGATGCCATCCTACCATCTCATCCTCTGTCGTCCCCTTCTCCTCCTGCCCCCAATCCCTCCCAGCATCAGAGTCTTTTCCAATGACTCAACTCTTTGCATGAGGTGGCCAAAGTATTGGAGTTTCAGCTTTAGCATCATTCCTTCCAAAGAAATCCCAGGACTGATCTCCTTCAGAATGGACGGGTTGGATCTCCTTGCAGTCCAAGGGACTCTCAAGAGTCTTCTCCAACACCACAGTTCAAAAGCAGTGTTACCTGTCCCTAAATCCTAAGCCAGCTGCTGAGTTTGCCTATAATCAACCTGTGATGGGGAGGGGAGGTCCAAACTTGCTGCTCTGGGAAAGCAGGCCAACTTGCAAATGCTTTGCTGCCAACCCCCAATTTTGTCAAATTTCATTATTAAAAGGATCAATGTCAGTATCATGAACATCATTATCAAGTTTCATTGTCTAAGGTAAGTTGGCAGTCCTAGGTCATTTTATATGAACCCAGGATAAGACAGTGTGAGGTGAGATCTTTTGAGTTACAAGGAATAGAAAGCCACTCATTATACTTTAGGAAAGGGAGGTTTTTCTGCAAGTCTCCACATGGATTAAAAATGGCAGTGGGAATGTACACCCTGCTATATTTAAAATGAATCACCTCAAAAAAAAATAAAAATAAATAAATAAAATGAATCACCTCAAAGGACCTATTATATAGCACAGGGAACTCTGCTCAATGTTATGTGGCAGGCTGGATGGGAGAGGAGTTTGGGGAGAATGGATACATGTATACATATGGCTGAGTCGCTTCACTGTTCACGTGAAACTGTCACAACATTGCTAACTGACCATACCCCAATACAAAATTAAAAGTTCTTTCTTTTTTTTTTTAATGGCAGTAGGGCAAGTCTAGGGGCCAGGGGCTGTGCATCCCCCAGAAGATGCCTGATGTGTTGCTGTTTTCCTCTTTCTCTATCTCTAGGTGGTTTTTCTCTGCTGAGTCATGTTTTCTTTCCTCTGACTTTTGCAGAGCACGTTGGAAATGAAGTATCTCTATGTTATAATGATTCAACCTCTGCTCCTAATACTTCCTGAACTCTTTCACTGGGCATGTTTCAGTCCACATTCCTAAGAGAAGGAATGCAATCAGCTCAACACGTGTTTTGAACATTGGCTCTTTACTCCCAGATCAGTTTCAGGCTGGGTCTTTTTCCCTGGTCCCGTCAGCTGTGATGATGAGGACGAATCACATGGTAGGAAAAAGAGCCAATGGCTCTTTCTTTCTCCCCTTCAGTAGACGTTGCATCACCAGAAGCTACTGTGGGCTGGCAACCACTATACACCTGTCTAGTGTCGATGGGCTGCGCTGTGTGCCTAGTCGCTC
The DNA here is from genome assembly GCA_006408695.1 of Aepyceros melampus. Taxonomy (NCBI): domain Eukaryota; kingdom Metazoa; phylum Chordata; class Mammalia; order Artiodactyla; family Bovidae; genus Aepyceros; species Aepyceros melampus. The sequence goes on along the minus strand of SJXQ01013149.1, from coordinate 11,544 downwards.
AATCGCCTCCAACACTTTGTGACCCCTGGACTGCAGTCCACCAGGCTCCTCTGTCCATGGGGATTCTCCAGGCAAGAATACTGGACTGGGTTGCCGTGCTGTCCTCCAGGGGATCTTCTCATCCCAGAGATCGAACCCAAGTCTCCTGCATTGCAGGTGACTCTTTAGTGTCTGAGCCACCAGGGAAGCCCAAGAATACTGGAGTGGGTAGCCTATCCCTTCTCCAGGGGATCTTCCAGACTCATGGATTGAACCCAGGTCTCCCTCATTGCAGGCAGATTCTTTACCAGCTGAGCCACAAGGGAAACCCAAGAATACTGGAGTGGGCAGCTTATCTCTTCGCCAGCAGATCTTCCTGACCCAGGAATCAAACCAGGGTCTCCTGCATTGCAGGTAAATTTTTTACCAGCTGAGCTACCAGGGAAGCCCATAGATGGGTTATCTGGGGCTGAATTGAAGCAAGTTCTTGGTAAGAGGCTGTTAACATTATACATTTTATACAATTAAATTAAAATAACACCATTTAAAGATTTTTTTATTGTTCAAATTTACAGTCATTTTTAGACAGTCTTTATTTTAATCTTTAACATAAGATTATCTGTAACTTCCAAAGTTAATTCTTCAATAAAATCATGTGTTATTTTTGAAAAAAGCAGATTTTTAAATGAGTAAATTATCAAAGAAAGGTTCAAGACTGCTTACGATCTCTTTCATCTTCTTAAGCTTCAAAAAGTATCCTTAGCTTTTTCAATCTTTTCCCTGGAGTTTGATTTCCACTATCTTTAACTTCACTTTAATTTAGGCCAAATGATTATTACAAATGAAACTACCAGAAGCAACGAGAAATGTTTGAAGAATTTATCTTTGTTATTTGGCTTCCAACTTAGGACCTACAAGGTCAGGGTTCACAAAATTATCCTCTAAAGATAATTTGTGGTGGAGAAATAGCATATTAAGAGATAAAGATATGTTTTAGTAATAAAAAAAATGAAGTAGTATTAGGTACAAAGGATGAGAATGAATTTTTATCATTTTTATTTTATATGTTCTCATGACAGTTAGTTGAAACAGAAGTCTCTCCTTTCAAAATCAGATGTTTAGAAACTTTACATTCTTGGTATATCCATCATTCTCTCTTGCCCACACCACAGTTTTGGAGAACATATTTGGTAAGCAACCCTAAAGCATATGATCCATCCCCTTGGTAACTAAACCAAGAGCAGGCAATTGACTCAGGCAAGGCCACTCAAATTCTTCTAGGAACTTTGGAAACTGAAAGACAGGGACTAAATTAAATGACACTTTAGGCTCCAGAGCCATCTTTGTAGAGTAGCTCAGTCGTGTCTGACTCTTTGTGACCCCACGCACTATAGCCTGCCAGACTCTCCTAGCATGAGATTTTCCAGGCAAGAATGCTGGAGCAGATTACCATTTCTTTCTCTAGGGGATGGTCTTGATCCTTGTCTCCTGTGCAATGTCACAAACCTCCATCCATAGTTCATCAGCACTCTATCAGATCTAGTCCCTTAAATCTATTTCTCACTTCCACTGTATAATCATAAAGGATTTGATTTAGATCATACCTGAATGGTCTAGTGGTTTTCCCTACTTTCTTCAATTTAAGTTTGAATTTGGCAATAAGAGTTCATGATCTGAGCCAGAGACAGCTCCTGGTCTTATTTTTGCTGACTGTATAGAGCTTCTCCATCTTTGGCTGCAAAAAATATAATCAATCTGATTTTGATGTTGACCATCTGGTGATGTGTAGAGTCTTCCCTTGTGTTGTTGGAAGAGGGTGTTTGCTATGATCAGTGTGTTCCTTGGCAAATGTCTATTAGCCTTTGCCCTGCTTCATTCCATACTCCAAGGCCAAAGTTGCCTGTTACTCCAGGTGTTTCTTGACTTCCTACTTTTGCATTCCAGTCCCCTATAATGAAAAGGACAGCTTTTGGGGTTGTTAGTCTAGAAGGTCTTGTAGGTCTTCAAAGAACCGTTCAACTTCAGCTTCTTCAGCATTACTGGTTGGGGCATAGGCTTGGATCACCATGATATTGAATGGAATGCCTTGGAAACGAACAGAGATCATTCTGTCGTTTTTTTTTTTGTTTGTTTGTTTGTTTTTTACTTTTTTTTCTTTAATTAATTTTTATTTTTTAGTTTGTTTTGCTTTACAATACTGTATTTGTTTTGCTACACATCGACANAGTCCATTTTAGTTCGCTGATTCCTAGAATGTTGACGTTCACTCTTGCTATCTCCTATTTGACCACTTCCAATTTGCCTTGATTCATGGACCTAACATTCCAGGTTCCTATGCAATATTGCTCTTTATAGCAGTGGACTTTGCTTCTACCAGCAGTCACATCCACAAGTGGGTATTGTTTTTGCTTTGGCTCCAACCCTTCATTCTTTCTGGAGTTATTTCTCCACTGATCTGCAGTAGCATATTGGGCACACACCAACCTGGGGAGTTCATTTTTCTGTATCCTATCATTTTGCCTTTTCATACTGTTCATGGGGTTCTCAAAGCAAGAATAATGAAGTGGTTTATCATTCCCTTCTCCAGTGGACCACATTCTGTCAGACCTCTCCATCATGACCCGCCCATCTTGGGTGGCCCCACATGGCATGGCATAGTTTCATTGAGTTAGACAAGGCTGTGGTCTGTGTGATCAGATTGACTAGTTATCTGTGATAATGGTTTTAGTGTGTCTGCTCTCTGATGCCCTCTTGCAATACCTACCATCTTACTTAGGTGTGTCTTACCTTTGACGTGGGGTATCTCTGCACGGCCACCCCTCCTGACCTTGAACGTGGAGTAGCTCCTCTTGGCCCTCTTGCGCAGGTGGGAATACCAGACCACCTGACCTGCCTCTTGAGAAATCTGCATGCAGGTCAGGACTCAACAGTTAGAACTGGACAAGGAACCACAGACTGATTCCAAGTAGGGAAAGGAGTATTTCAAGGCTGTTTATTGTCACCTTGCTTATTTAACTTGTATGCAGAGTACGTCATGAGAAACTCTGGGCTGCCGCTCCTTGGATGTGGGGTTGCTCCTCTCGGCCACCACTCACATTATAGGGACTGCTACTGCTAAGTCGCTTCAGTCGTGTCCGACTCTGTGCGACCCCATAGATGGCAGCCCATCAGGTTCCCCCACCCCTGGGATTCTCCAGGCAAGAACATTGGAGTGGATTGCCATTTCCTTCTCCAATGCACAAAAGTAAGACGTGAAAGTGAAGTCACTCAGATGTGTCCGACTCTTCACGACCCCATGGACTGCAGCCTTCCAGGCTCCTCTGTCCATGGGATTTTCCAGGCAAGAAACTGGAGTGGGGTGCCATTGCCTTCTCCAAACTGAAATGCAAAAGAAGGAAGTCAAGAAACACCTAGAGTAACAGGCAAACTTACCTTGGAGTACAGAACGAAGCAGGAAAAGGCAGAAGGAGTTTTGTCAAGAGAATGCACCGGTCACAGAAAACACCCTCTTCCAACAACACAAGAGAAGACTCTACACATGGACATCACCAGATGGTCAACAGCAAAATCAGATTGATTATATTATTTGCAGCCAAAGGTGGAGAAGCACTATACAGTCAGCAAAAACAAGACTGGGAGTTGACTGTGGTTCAGTTCATGAACTCCTTATTGCCAAATTTAGACTTAAATTGAAGAAAGTAGGGAAATCACTAGACCATTCAGTAATGACCCACATCAAATCCCTTATGATTATACAGTGGAAGTGAGAAATAGATTCAAGAGATGAGAACTGAAAGAGTGCCTGATGAACTATGGACAGAGGTTCATGACATTGTACAGTAGACAGGGATCAAGACCATGCCCAAGATAAGAAATTCAAAAAAGCAAAATGGCTACTTGAGGAGGCCTTACAAACAGCTATGAAAAGAAAAGAAGCAAAAGGCAAAGAAGAAAAGGAGAGAGATACCTATTTGAATGCAGACTTCCAAAGAATTTCAAAGAGAGATAAGAAAGCCCTCCTCAGCAATCAGTGCAAATAGAGGAAAACAATAGAATTGGAAAGACTAGAGATCTGTTGAAGAAAATTAGAGATACCAAGGGAATATTTCATGCAAAGATGGGCTCAATAAAAGACAGAAACCATTAGGACATAACTGAAGAGGATGATGTTAAGAAGAGGTGGCAAGAATACACAGAAGAACTATACAAAAAACATCTTCATGACCCAGGTAATCACAACAGTGTGATCACTCACACAGAGCCAGACATTCTGGAAGGCGGGCCTTAGGAAGCATCACTATGAACAAAGCTAGTGGAGGTGATAAAATTCCAGTTGAGCTTTTCAAATCCTCAAAGATGATGCTTTGAAATGCTGCATTCAATATGCCAGCAAATTGGGAAAACTCAGCAGTGGCCACAGGACTGGAAAAGGTCAGTTTTCATTCCAGTCTCAAGGAAAGGTAATGCCAAAGAATGCTCAGACAACTGCACAATTGTACTCATCTCGCATGCTAGCAAGGTAAAGCTCAAAATTCTCCAAGTCAGTCTTCAACAGTATGTGAACCATGACCTTCAGATGTTCAAGCTGGTTTTAGAAAAGGCAGAGGAACCAGAGGTTAAACTGCCAACATCCTCTGGATTATCCAAAAAAAAAGAGAGTTCCAGAAAAACATCTGTTTCTGCTTTATTGACTATGCCAAAGCCTTTGACTGTGTGGATCACAAGAAACTGTGGAAAACTCTGAAAGAGATGGGAATACCAGACCACCTGACCTGCCTCTTGAGAAATCTGCATGCAGGTCAGGACTCAACAGTTAGAACTGGACAAGGAACCACAGACTGATTCCAAGTAGGGAAAGGAGTATTTCAAGGCTGTTTATTGTCACCTTGCTTATTTAACTTGTATGCAGAGTACGTCATGAGAAACTCTGGGCTGGAAGAAATACAAGCTGGAATCAAGATTGCTGGGAGAAATATCAATAACCTCAGATATGCAGATGACACCACCCTTATGGCAGAAAGTGAAGAGGAGCTAAAAAGCCTCTTGATGAAAGTGAGAGAGGAGAGTGAAAAAGTTGGCTTAAAGCTAAACATTCAGAAAACGAAGATCATGGCATCTGATCCCATCACTTCATGGCAAATAGATGGGGAAACAGTGGAAACAGTGTCAGACTTTATCTTGGGGGGCTCCAAAAGCACTGCAGATTGTGATTGCAGCCATGAAATTAAAAGATGCTTACTCCTTAGAAGAAACATTATAACCAACCTAGATAGCATATTAAAAAGCAGAGACATTACTTTGCCAATAAAGGTCCATCTAGTCAGGCTATGATTTTTCCAGTATTCATGTATAGATGTGAGAGTTGGACTATAAAGAAAGCTGAGCACAGAAAATTGATGCTTTTGAACTGTGGTGTTGGAGAAGACTCTTGATGTCCCTTTGACTGCAAGGAGACTCATGGCTTAAAGCTAAACATTCAGAAAACGAAGATCATGGCATCTGATCCCATCACTTCATGGCAAATAGATGGGGAAACAGTGGAAACAGTGTCAGACTTTATCTTGGGGGGCTCCAAAAGCACTGCAGATTGTGATTGCAGCCATGAAATTAAAAGATGCTTACTCCTTAGAAGAAACATTATAACCAACCTAGATAGCATATTAAAAAGCAGAGACATTACTTTGCCAATAAAGGTCCATCTAGTCAGGCTATGATTTTTCCAGTATTCATGTATAGATGTGAGAGTTGGACTATAAAGAAAGCTGAGCACAGAAGAATTGATGCTTTTGAACTGTGGTGTTGGAGAAGACTCTTGATGTCCCTTTGACTGCAAGGAGACTCAAGCAGTCCATCCAAAAGGAAATCATTCCTGAATATTCATTGGAAGGCTGATGCTGAAGTTGAAACTCCAGTACATTGGCCACCTGATGCAAAGAGCTGACTCATTGGAAAAGACCCTGATGCTGGGAAAAATTGAGGACAGGAGGAGAAGGAGACCACAGAGAATGAGATGTTTGGATGGCATCATCAACTCAGTGGACATGAGTTTGAGTAAACTCCAGGAGTTGGTGATGGACAAGGAAGCCTGGCATGTTGCTGTCCATGGAGTCACAAAGAGTTGGACAAGAGTGAGCAACTGAACTGAACTGAACTATTAATTGTTTCTCAAAATTCTTTGCTCTGATAAAATCTCCCTTGACCATTGTTTTACTTAACGAAATATGAGTTGGGCAATAGAAGAAGGGGTGAGAGCCCTTCAGCAGCCCAGGTCCTGTTGAAATGGATCATGAATTTCATTTTAAATGCAGAGCAACAGTGTGATTTTACTGTCAGCTGGGGGACTTCTCCCTCAATATATTGCCATTACTTTCTTATTCTTTAATTACTTATTTTTCCAATTTCTTTCAGGTGCTATTTATTTGGGCTTATCAGTGACTGTCTTTAACTTGTTTATTTTATTCTTTTCAACTATGGCTGACAGAAACCTCAAGCCATACTTCAGATCTATCATTAGGGGATGAGAGATTGGGTCGTGATAAGAACAGCAGAGAAACATCAGGGAATATGTAAGTAGTCTTTGGTAAATTATCTAACCTCTCTGAGGGTCTTTCCCAGTGGCTCATTGAGAAAAACCTGCCTGCCAATGCAGGAGACTTGGGTTTGATCCCTGGGTCAGGAATAACTCCTGGAAGAGGAAATGGTAACCCACTCCAGTATTCTGGCTAGGAAGATCCCATGGACAGAGGAGCCTGGCAGGCTAGAGTCCTTGGGGTGACAAAGAGTCAGATATGACTAAACATGCACATGCTAATCCCTCTGACTCTCAGTGTTTTTAGGATAGAAAGATTGTGTTGATCTTTAGGACTCTACAAATATAGTCTGACTTTCTTTTAAACACACAGTAAGATTGTAATTCCCTGAGTGTGGCTACATGTGGCCAATGAAATGTATCACAAAAAAATGGATGATTAAAGGTCAGTGGAGAGTAACATCACCAAGATGGTGGTATGAGAGACCCCAACCTTCACCCCCCAAAAAGGATCAATAATCAAACAGCTATCCATGAACTAAAATAGCTCTGGGAGAGCTCAAGAGTCCACTTTAAAAACTTCAGCAACATAGTAGAACAAAAATCCTGAGGATAATCACATAAGGGAAGGAAGCCTAGCTTCATTTTGTCTGCTTCATCTCATTCTCCCTGCTGTCACTGCTAAGCACCAAGAGGGAATTCCCAGCTGGAAGGAGTTCCCTTGGATTGGAAAAGTAGAGCAAGGTGAGCAAATGGTTACCCTAGCCTTTCAAAACAGAACCCACTTTAGTTTAACTATATTTGGAGATTTGCAAAGCTGAGACATACAGAGAAAGCTAGGAGTCAGGATGAAAGGCAGGGACTACCCATATCAGCTACAGGAGGGACCACAGTTCCCAATGATCTGCTCTGCAGAAGTTCTCAGCCACCACTGTCGCTGAAGAAACCAATAGCCAGCATGGCTGCCATGGACTCACTACAGATATCACTAGATTTCAGCCTAAAGGCTATTGTATTTGCAGATGTCAGCTGCCCGTGTTACCGCCACACTTCTCCCCCCACCATCATGTTCTAGGATCCCCAGGAGCTCCTTGGCTACATCAGTGTTATATGCCAGTAGACCCTAATGACGGGAAAGACTGAAGGCAGGAGGAGAAGACGAGAGTGGAAGAGATGGTTGGATGGCATCAATGACTCAATGGACTTGAGTTTGAGTAAACTCAGGGAGATAGTGAAGGACAGGGAAGCCAGGCGTGCTGAAGTTCAGTGGTCGCAAAGTCAGATACAATTTAGCGACTGAACAATGAGACCCCTATGGCCGAACTCAACCACATACGCTACTTGAGGTCAGCCCTTGCAGTTGGGCACCAGCGTTTCATAACATTGGGCCATAGGAGTCTTATTCTCATGTTATGAAACACTGGCATCCACTGCTATGGTTGTCACTGTGGCAAGACTACAGCAACAGGTGTGAGTGTGCAACAGGAGTGTGCACTGACAGCCAGGGCACCCCAGAGCTGCTAGCGCACAGGCAGTCCAGCCCAGCCCTTGCTGCTCACCCTGGCCCCCCACCATGTGCACATCTGCATTCAGCCCCTGTCACTACATAGACACCTATAGCTGGCCTCCACAACCGAGAGTATCACACCACCAGCCCAGAGACCCCNCAGCCAGGGCACCCCAGAGCTGCTAGCGCACAGGCAGTCCAGCCCAGCCCTTGCTGCTCACCCTGGCCCCCCACCATGTGCACATCTGCATTCAGCCCCTGTCACTACATAGACACCTATAGCTGGCCTCCACAACCGAGAGTATCACACCACCAGCCCAGAGACCCCTGCTACCTGCCCTGGTCCCCAGCTGCTGGCCTCGAGGGGCACTGCTGAGGACATCCACAGCCCTTGCAGGAACGCAAGTAGAACCTCAGAGAACTCACCAAGGACCAGACAGTTGTTGACTCCCATGGCCAGAGCTATGGAGACGCCATATACTCTTGAACCTGGCATCCTGCGTCACTGTGGACACAGCAGGCTCCATCACGCCCCCACCAGTAGGTGAAGGGCTTTCCCAGCCAGTGAGTTCATAAAGCCGAGAAGAGATGACTGCTTCTTCAGATGTGCAGACACCTATGCCAGGCTACTGGGATTGTGCAGAATCAAGGAAGCAGGACACCATCAAAGGAACACAAAAAACTTCCAGTAACTGACCCTAAAGAAAGGGGAATGTGTGAATTTCCTGACAAAGAATTCAAAGTAACTGTGCTAAAGATGCTTAGAGAGCTATAAGGGAACCTGGGTAAATAATCAACAAAATCAGGAAAACAATATAAAAACAAAATAAGAAGTTAAAAGAGATAGAAAATGTAAAAAAGAAACAAATGGAAACTGAAAAGTATAATGATTAAACTGAAATACAATACAATTTCAATAGACAGCTTCAACAGCCAAAATCCCAAAGTTAGCAAAGGCAGTACATAAGAAAGATCTGACAAGAAATAAATGAAATAAATAATAGAAAAGTGACAGGGAAAAAATCAGACACTCAGAGTTGAGTTTTTGAAAAGAACAAAATTGACAAAGCTTTAACTAGACTACTAAACAAAAAAAGAGAGAAGATTCAAATAAATAAAATTATGAATGAAAGAGGAGAAAAAACAGAAATGCAAAGAATCATAAGAGACTTCTGTAAATAATTATATGCCAACAAATTGGGTCACCTAGAAGAAATGGATGAATTCTTAAAAACACACAAACTATGNAACAAAAAAAGAGAGAAGATTCAAATAAATAAAATTATGAATGAAAGAGGAGAAAAAACAGAAATGCAAAGAATCATAAGAGACTTCTGTAAATAATTATATGCCAACAAATTGGGTCACCTAGAAGAAATGGATGAATTCTTAAAAACACACAAACTATGAACACTGAAGCATGAGGAAACAGAGTATCTGAACAGACCATTTACCAGAAAGGAGACTGAATCAGTTACCAAAAACCTTCCAACAAAGAAAACTCTGGATCAGATGACCTCAGAGGTGATTCTACCAAATTTTTAAAAAGAATTAACACCAATTCTTCTCAGACTTTTCCAAATATCTGAAGAGAAGGAAACACTCCCAAACTCATTTTACAATACCAGCATTACCTTGACACCAAAGCCACATAAAAGCACTACAAGAAAACTACAGGATAATATTCCTCATGAAAGTATATGCAAAATTTTGAGACTGAATCAGTTACCAAAAACCTTCCAACAAAGAAAACTCTGGATCAGATGACCTCAGAGGTGATTCTACCAAATTTTTAAAAAGAATTAACACCAATTCTTCTCAGACTTTTCCAAATATCTGAAGAGAAGGAAACACTCCCAAACTCATTTTACAATACCAGCATTACCTTGACACCAAAGCCACATAAAAGCACTACAAGAAAACTACAGGATAATATTCCTCATGAAAGTATATGCAAAATTTATCAACAAAACACTAAAAAATGAAATTCAAAAGCACATTAAAAGTATTAAAGGATTATATACAATCGTCAAGCAAGATTAATCACTGAGATGCAAGGATGGTTCAACGTATGCAAATAAATGTGATACATCACACTAAAAAAAATAAAAGACAAAAGTCATTATCATCTCAAGAGATGCAGAAAAATCATATGACAGAAATCAATAACCTTTTATAATAAAAAAAGCCTTCAACATTCCAAGTAAGTCAGACAAAGACAAATACTACATGATTTCGCTCATATGTAGAAATTAACAAAGTTGAGCTCAAAGAAACAAAATGGATTAATGGTTACCAAGAACTGGAGTATTGGGTAAATGAAGAGAGGCTGGTCAAAGAGCATAAACTATCAGTTAAAAGATGAGTAAGTCCCAGTTATCTACTGCATAGCATGGTGACTAGAGTTGACAATACCATATTGTATCCTTGACAGTGCTATGAAACAACACCTTTAATGTTCTCACCATGACAAAAGAATAACAAAAAATGAAATTATGTGAAATAAAGATGTCAGCTAACCTTATTTTGATAAACATTCTTTAATGTATACATGTATCAAGTCATCACACTGTACACATTAAACTTAAAGGAGTTATATGCCAGTTATATATCAATAAACCTGGGGGAATAAAAAGAGCCAGGAGACAATTCTTTCTGTTTCCATAATTGTCAAAGCTCCTGTAAAGCTCCTTCATCAGTAAGGGCCCCTGAATAGGTGTAAAGCAACCCTACTGACCCATGTCAAATCTGCAATGCAAATAAGAAGTGCCTTCTATTCAGTTACACCACTGTCTTCCAGAACTTGTTTACTACAAGGATCAAACAACATGTTTAGTTTTCATAGTGCACAACCCACAATAAAAGCACATAAATATCTGTCTCCTTTATTCTGGTCACAAATATTTAACCTTATTCAAATACTGCTCAGTTTTTCCCTAGTATAAAGTTGAAATAATTTTAATTCATTAATAATTTGATTCAAATATCTACTATGAAGCTCAATTAGCTGATTACTTTCATCAATTCAGTTGTTTTTATTTTCATATTTATTCCCCTATGATACTGTCACTGATAAAATGTTCACTTCAGTTTGTTTTAGAAAAAAGTGTCTTCTCTGACTTATAACTTATTGATTATTTTTAAAGAAATAAATCATTAAATTTGAATTGGCATCTTGTCATAAACCAGATAGCTCCAAGATCCTTGAAAGATGGCGTTGTTGTTCATTGTTAAGTCATGTCCGACTCTTTGTGACCCCAGGACTGCAGCATGCAGAGGTCCCTGTCCTTCACAATCTGCCAGAGTTGACTCAAACTCATGCTCATTGAGTCAGTGCTGCTATCTAACCATCTCATCCTCTGCCACCCGCTTCTCCTCTTGCCCTCAATGTTTCCCAGCATCAGGGTCTTTTCCAATGAGTTGGCTCTTTGCATCAGTCAGTTAGTCAGTTCAGTCACTCAGTCGTGTCTGACTCTGTGACCCCATGAATCACAGCACGCCAGGCCTCCCTGTCCATCATCAGCTCCCA
>SJXQ01013148.1:1326036-1352886 GCA_006408695.1 Aepyceros melampus | reverse complement strand
CTGGTGAAGAACTATAATTTAGAAGGCTCATTTGGAAGATTTTTGCTCAGCCATGGAAAACAGTAGGTGCATGTGCTACAGATCTGAAGAAAACCTGGCAGCCTACCTTTCTTGTATTTTATTTCTCCTCTTCTATTTTAAAAGCAGCAGCTCTTTCTACTGTATGTTTGATGCCAGCAAAGTGAAGAAGAAATGTGACGAGGGCAGGAACACATGTTCGCCACAGAAGAAAACTGCAGAGGTCTGTCAATACATTTGCCTTGTAGGGAAAACAGGTGTGGCTACAGAGTTGCAGAAGTTGAGCAGAAATAAAATGAATGCAACATGGAAGAATTCCTCTCAGCAGGAGTGCCACAGTGCAACTTGTCAGAGTGCTGTGGATACAAAGGTGAGTAAAACAGAGGCTGTCAGTCTATAACAGGGATCCTCAACTTCGGTTGTTCGCTGAAATTACTCAGTTCAGTTCAGTTCAGTCGCTCAGTCATGTCCGACTCTTTGCGACCCCATGAATCGCAGCACACCAGGCTGTCCATCACCAACTCCCGGAATTCACTCAGACTCACGTCCATCGAGTCAGTGATGCCATCCAGCCATCTCATCCTCGGTCGTCCCCTTCTCCTCCTGCCCCCAATCCCTCCCAGCAGCAGGGTCTTTTCCAATGAGTCAACTCTCCGCATGAGGTGGCCAAAGTACTGGAGCTTCAGCTTTAGCATCATTCCTCTCAAAGAAATCCCAGGGCTGATCTCCTTCAGAATGGACTGGTTGGATCTCCTTGCAGTCCAAGGGACTCTCAAGAGTCTTCTCCAACACCACAGTTCAAAAGCATCAATTCTTCGGCACTCAACTTTCTTCANTCAGCTTTAGCATCATTCCTTTCAAAGAAATCCCAGGGCTGATCTCCTTCAGAATGGACTGGTTGGATCTCCTTGCAGTCCAAGGGACTCTCAAGAGTCTTCTCCAACACCACAGTTCAAAAGCATCAATTCTTCGGCACTCAGCCTTCTTCACATCCATACATGACCACAGGAAAAACCATAGCCTTGACTAGACGGACCTTAGTCGGCAAAATAATGTCTCTGCTTTTGAATATGCTGTCTAGGTTGGTCATAACTTTTCTTCCAAAGAGTAAGTGTCTTTTAATTTCATGGCTGCAGTCACCATCTGCAGTGATTTTGGAGCCCCCCCAAAATAAAGTCAGCCACTGTTTCCACTGTTTCTCCATCTATTTCCCAAGAAGTGATGGGACCGGATGCCATTATCTTCGTTTTCTGAATGTTGAGTTTTAAGCCAACTTTTTCACTCTCCACTTTCACTTTCATCAAGAGGCTTTTTAGTTCCTCTTCACTTTTTGCCATGAGGGTGGTGTCATCTGCGTATCTGAGGTTATTGATATTTCTCTTGGCAATCTTGATTCCAGGTTATGTTTCTTCCAGTCCAGCGTTTCTCATGATGTAAGAAATCACTAGGGAGCTTGAAAAAAACACTGATACACTGTTGGTTGGGAATGTAAAATGGTGCAACCACATTGGAAAACCATTTGATGGGCCCTCAAAAAATTAAAAATAGAATTACTATATGAACCAGTGATTCTATTTCTGGATATATACCTAAAAGAATTGAAAGCGGGGTCACTCATGTTTATAGCAGCGTTATCCACAGTAACCAAAAGGTGAAAGCAACTAATCATCCATCAGCAATGAATAAATAACAAAATGGGTGTAAAAATACAAGGGGATATTATTTGGTCTCAAAAAGGAAGAGAATTTTGATATATGGTATAACAAATCAAATAAGCCAGTCATATAAAGATAAATACTGTATAACTCTAATTATATGAGGTTCCTAAGTGGTCAGATTCATAGAGACAGAAAGTAGAATGATGGTTGCCAGGGGCTAGAGACAGGAAGTAATGGGAGTTATTTAACGGGTACAGAATTTCAATTTTGCCAGATGAAAACTTTGGTGGATGGCTAGTGGTGATGGTAGCATAGCAACGTCCATGTACTTGATGCCACTGAAGTTAGACTTAAAGCTAGTTAAGAAGATGAAGCTTACATTATGAGTATTTCACCACAATTTAAAAGTAATTAGGTAATTAATTGATTTTAAAAATACACTATTGCCAAAGTCCCACCACCAGAGAGCCTGATTAAATTGGCCTGAAGTATACCCTGGACATGGGGATTTTTAAAACCTCCTAGAAGATCATTCTAGAAGCACTGCTGTGGACTTTAAAAACCACTAGTCTGGACAGAAAGAACTAAATCTAGAGTTAGAATATCTGAATATCATTATCATTTAAAGCCACTTGAGCACTTGAAACTTTGCTGAACCTGTTTACCTCTTTATGTGTAAACTTATATGACAGACAGACCTACCTCATGGTGGTGTTGCCAGGATTCATTTAAGTTGGACTATGTGAAAAGATTTTATATTTTAACCGTCACAAGGCTGTGGGAGGGAGGCTCACGAGGGAGGGGATACATGTATACATATAGTTGATTCATGATGCAGCATAGCAGAAACCAACACAACATTATAAAGCAATTATATTCCAATTAAAACTTTTCTATGTATATCAAACAATAAAAATGATTTTTTTTACTTTTAAAAATAGTTTTTATAACGAGCAAAAAATATAAGAAAACAAAAGATCTATAAATGATGATGCAATCAGCTAAGTCCATTCTTTTATGCTAAGACAGGAAATGACCAGTCTTGGATGGCAAGAATTAAAATGCTGTCACTGCAAATGAACGTGTGAACTTAAAAAAGAATCGTGACATAATTAGATGATAGAAAAATAAGCACAGAGATTATTTGCTTATCTCCCTGAGATCTAAGGGCTTCCCTAGTGGCTCAGACTGCAAAGAATCCTCCTTCAGTGCAGGAGACCCAGGTTTGATCCCTGGGATGAGAAGACCCCCTGGAGAAGGAAATGGCCACCCACTGCAGTATTCTTGCCTGGAGAATCCATGGACAGGGAGCCTGGCCAGCTACAGCCCACAAGATCACCAAGAGTCGGACACGACTGAACAACTGAGCATGCACACTGACATCTAAATGCCTTTATTCAATCCCCAAAGTGAAATGGATCTCTTCTTCCCTCCCTCAAAATCTCAAAGAACCCTGTTAGCATCTTTACTGTAGCATCAACCCCTCATCCAAGTGACCAGTATATAAGTCTACTACCCAGAGATCTTGGCTCCAGAAAGGCAAGCCATGACGATGCATAGCCACAGGCCTCACCATGCTCAGCACATGGCAGACATTCAATAGATACTTGCTAAATCAGGTTGAACTGCATTATTTAACATCGTGTAAACCTGAGGCATTTGGTGCATCTCAAGCACCGCGTCCCTGTCACCAGCAGATTCATTATTCCAAGGACAAGATTTACTTCCATAAGTAATAAGCAATATGCACAGAGCAAGAACAGTGCCTCCCCCCCCAAAAAAAAGTTTCTGTGATACACACATGTGGTCACAATCCAAAATAAAGGCTCTTCTGTCCCTGACACCCAAGTCACCCAACCATACTCTTCTACTTTGGTACAAATATTGGTCTATTATTATAAACTTGAAGGGTGAGCCAATATGAGCCCAAAATGATAACATATTTCATAAAATGTGAAAGTATTTTTCCTTGAGTTGTTAGGAGATATTAAAGCAGTGAGTAGACAGCTTATTAAAAAGCAGAGACATTACTTTACCAACTAGTCATGTATGGATGTGAGAGTTGGACTGTGAAGAAAGCTGAGCATAGAAGAATTGATGCCTATGAACTGTGGTGTTGGAGAAGACTCTTGAGAGTCCCTGGGACTGCAAGGAGATCCAACCAGTCTATCCTAAAGGAAATCAGTCCTGAATATTCATTGGAAGGACTGACACTGAGCTGAAACTCCAATCCTTTGGCCACCTGATGCAAAGAAATAACTCACTGGAAAAGACTCTAATGCTGGGAAAGATTGAAGCTGGGAGAAGGGGATGACACAGGATGAGATGGTTGGATGGCATCACAGACTTGATAGACATGAGTTTGAGCAAGCTCCAGGAGTTGGTGATGGACAGGGAGGCCTGATGTGCTGCAGTCCATGGGGTCACAAAGAGTTGAACACAACTGAACATTGAACTGAAAAGCAGTGAGTTGGTCAACCCTCCCAACACATAAGACCATCCACTGCTGAAATGTAAGGGAGAAGAGACAAATTCACTGCTCCTTCCTTTTATTTAGTCATTCCTCTCTTAATAAGGAATCAGTTCTTAATCAGAGTTAATTTTGTCATATACTATACAAAGGTATTTGGTAATCTCATTTGGCCTTCCATAAACTGCAATTAGGAAAACTTATTTGGGAAGAGATGGTGGGGGGAAAATACTAATTTTTGCATGTCTTTTATAGGCTAGGCCCTTTATTTTCTCATTCAGTTCAGTTGCTCAGTCGTGTCCAACTCTTTGCAACCCCATGGACCGCAGCACTCTAGGCTTCTTTGTTCAAATTTATGTCCATCAAGTCTGTGATGCCATCCAACCATCTCATCCTCTGTCATCCCCGTCTCCTCCCACCTTCAATCTTTCCCAGCATCAGGGTCTTTTCCAATGAGTCAGTTCTTTCCATCAGGTAACCAAAGTATTGTAGCTTCAGCTTCAACATCGGTCCTTTCAACGAATATTCAGGACTCAATTCCTTTAGGATGGAACAATTTGATCTCCTTGCAGTCCAAGGGACTCTCAAGGGTCTTCTCCAACACCACAGTTCAAAAGCATCATTTCTTCGGCGCTCAGCTTTCTTTATAGTTCAACTCTCACATCCATGCATGACTACTGGAAAAACCAAAGCTTTGATCAGATGGACCTTTGTTGGCAAAGTAATGTCTCTGCTAATTTTTAATATGCTGCCTAGGTTTGTCATAGCTTTTCTTCCAAGAAGCAAGCATCTTTTAATTTCATGGCTGCAGTCACCATCTGCAGTGATTTTCAAGTCCAAGAAAATAAAGCAATAAAATATTTTCTCATTAGAGTCTCATAACAACTCTGTCAGATAGTAATGTGTTCAGTTATAAACAACAGAAACACTGATCTAAAGTGACTTAAGCAAATAGTATTTATTTTTCTCACATATAAAAGTTTGGAGATTGGNTTTTCAAGTCCAAGAAAATAAAGCAATAAAATATTTTCTCATTAGAGTCTCATAACAACTCTGTCAGATAGTAATGTGTTCAGTTATAAACAACAGAAACACTGATCTAAAGTGACTTAAGCAAATAGTATTTATTTTTCTCACATATAAAAGTTTGGAGATTGGGGTTGTTTGCACTGGCTCTCTTTCCTTTGTGTCTATTGTCTCTTGGCCACAAGATGGGAACTTTAGCTCCAGACATCACACCATACTCAAGGTAAGAAGAGGGAAGGTCCATGCCCACTGTACTGTTTCTCTTTATCTTTCTCTCTTTTTAAATCAAGAAAGTAAATGCTTTCCCAGAAAGGCACTCCTGCTGATTTCTGCTCATGTCTGGTTTAGTCTAGATGCTAAAATGGGGATTCTTATGCAGGCAACTTATTGAGGGAATATTTTCAATAAAGTTCTTAAGGGAGCAAAGAAAGCAGAGGGAATAAGTCAGGCAAGGATGTGGGTTTAGCTGAAACCTCACCTCAGCCTGATCCCACCATGGAGCCAACTCATATTGAGGCAAGGGGCTCTGGCTTTCACATCCTTGTGTTGGCTGCAAGCTGCTGAGGGCATGCAGCACAATCTGCTAGTCATTTCCAAGCAAGGAGGCTCCCTTTGGCTGAGGGCAATTCACAGCCATGGGATGACAGGCACATTGTCCCAATAAAGGAAGAGGCCATCAAAGCATCTTCTACAATCTCAGGGTCTAAAACTAGGTCACATGACTGCCTCTGGGCACAATGGATGTTTGGAAAGTAAATATCTGGTTTTTTAGCCTCTATGGTGAGATATGAATGATTCAGTTGTCAATCAACATCTTCCAAAACATCTCCTGAGATAGGACTCTCACTTGTTAAAGAGAGAAATCTTTTTTCCGACTCCTGATATTTCCTTCCACGTGAAATGAATTCCACTTGAACAGTTGCCTCAAATTTTTTGGTCTCAGGATCCCTTTAAATTATTAAAAATTATTGAAGATTTTTAAAAGCCTTTATCATCTAGGCTAAATCTATAGCTATTTACCATGTTAGAAGCTAAAACTGATAAAATTTTAAATATTTATGGGAATTCCCTGGCAGTCCAGTGGTTATCACTTGGTGCTTTCACTTCCAGGGGCCTAGGCTTGATCCCTGATCAGGGAACTAAGATCCCACAAGCCAAGTATTGTAGCCAAAAACTTTTAAAAATATTTATGTACTAATTCATTTTAAAATAACAATAAATCCATTAAGTATTAACATAAATACCATGTTTATAAAAAATGTTATTTTCAAAAAATTTAATTAAGAGTATAATTGTTACCCATTTTTACAATCTTAGTGTCTGGCTTAATAGAAGACAGCTAGATTCTCATAGATTCTGCATTGTTTGTTTTGCAACATGTTTGGTTGAGGTATATCAAGAAAATCTAGCTTCGTAAAGATTTGGAATTGGAAAAGGGAAGAATATTTTAATATTTTCAGGTAATCGTGGATATTCTGCTTTGATACTACACCAAAACTCAATAAGCAGTAGTTTCTTAAAGATCAACTGCAAAAGGAAACAATAAAAGCAAATCAGTGAACTTTACAAACTGTTAAATTGAAATTCTCTGACCTCTTGCTGTTTGAATGGATCTTTGTAGCATCCTGGAGCAACATTTTAAAAGTTCTGTTTCACCGAGTCAACCTGATCTTCCAAATGTTGCCTCATTTTGTCATACAGTACCCAAAACCACATTCATTAATATCACCATCAATATCATCAGAAAAGTGACACGCCACCCCCACCCCGACCCCTGGGGCAAGGGACTGGCCACTTGCTGGGCATCTGAAAATAAAGTGCCACATAGTGCTTACAACCAGGAGAGGAGAAAAAAAAGTCTTTATATAGGAAAGCTGTCAAGCCTATGGTGGCAGATTCAAGTTTTCTAAAATTCTGATTTTTGCTTGTAAACACAGTTTTATCATTAACAACAAATACTGTCAGTTACCTTGAAGTGACAGTCACTTCATAAGAGAAAATGCTTGCCAAATGCCAAGTCTGAATAATCACAGTTTGTCAGTAATGAGTGGCAAGTAAAATGATGTTCAAGAGGGAAAATCTAGTTCGGCTCACAAACCAAACAATAACACAAATGCTTCTCCTCTAGACAACCACGGTTTTCCAGGATGCAGCACAAGTATACGCAACCACTGATGTAAGAAAACTAACAACGTTCATCAAAGTCATTCTTAAACGAAGCCTCTCGGTTTTTTTTCTTTTTCTTACTGTGTGGCAGGAAAGAACACAGTGACTACTAGGACAGTTTGGTGTCTCTGCTCTGATTCATGCTAAGGCGTAAGCAGTTTCACCCATCTTTGTGTGTGCATCATGAGTGCAAATGTCAACACAGTGAAAAAGGCAAATAACATCTTAGCACAGTTAAGAAAATACATTTGATCTCACTGACCTTCCTGAGAGGCTCTTGGGGACTCTCAGTGTTCTGAAGACTGTGCTTTAAGAACTTCTGCACTAGAAAGTGATGCCAGATTCACTTTGGTTTCCTGTGGGCCAACTCATTTCCAGAGAGAAAGAGGAGGATGAATTCTGCATTCCCAGCCTCTTGTCAATCTCAACAACTGGAATTCATCTTTCCTTCCCTCCAAGGGAGTGAACTAGGAATCCTGTCATTATTGAAAATACTGTCAGGTAGCTATTGATGCCATTTACAAAACCTTAGTCAAAGCTTTATTATTATTGTTTGTTTTATTTTTTAAAGATTGTATTGGAACATAACTGATTTAAAATGTGTTATTTTCTGTCGTACAGTAAAGTGAATCAGTTACACATATACACCATTCTTGTTTAGTCGCTAGGTCATGTCTGACTCTTTGGGACCCCATGGACTATGTAGTATGCCAGGCTTCCCTATCATTCACTATCTCCTGGAGTTTGCTCAAACTCATGTCTACTGAGTTAGTGATGCCATTCAACCATCTCATATTCTGTCGCTCCCTTTCCTCTTGCCCTCAATACATATACATATGCCCACTCTTTTTTTAGATTCTTTCCCCATTCATTCAGTTCAGTTCATTTCAGTTGCTCACTCGTGACTGACTCTTTGCGACCCCATGGACTGCAGCACGGCAGGCCTCCCTGTTCATCCCCAAATCCCAAGTTCACCCAAACTCATGTCCATTGAGTCGGTGATGCTATGCAACCATCTCATTCTCTGTTGTCCCCTTCTCCTCCCACCTTCAGTCTTTCCCAGCATTAGGGTCTTTTCAAATGAATCAGATCTTCCCATCAAGTGGCCAAAGTATTGGAGATTCAGCTTGAACATCAGTCCTTCCAATGAAAACACAGGACTGATCTCCTTTAGGATGGACTGGTTGGAATTCCTTGCAATCCAAGAGACTCTCAAGAGTCTTCTTCAACACCACAGTTCAAAGCATCAATTCTTCAGTGCTCAGTTGTCTTTATAGTCCAAATCTCACATCCATACATGACTATTGGAAAAACTACAGCCTTGACTAGATGGACTTTTGTTGGCAGAGTAATGTCTCTGCTTTTTAATATGCTGTCTAGGTTGATCATAACATTCCCAACAAGGAGTAAGTGTCTTTTAACTTCATGGCTGCAGTCACCACCTGCAGTGATTTTGGAGCCCAAAAAATAAAGTCAGCCATTGTTTCCACTGTTTCCCCATCTATTTGCCATGAAGTGATGGGACCAGATGCCATGATCTTAGTTTTCTGAATGTTGAGCTTTAAGCCAACTTTTTCACTCTCCTCTTTCATTTTCATCAAGAGGCTTTCATTGAGAAGCTTTCTTCAAGAGGCTCCCATCAAGAGGCTTTTATCAGGAGGCTCTTCTTCACTTTATGCCATAAGGGTGGTGTCATCTGCATATCTGAGGTTATTGATATTTCTCCCGGCAATTTTGATTCCAGCTTGTGCTTCATATAACCCGGTGTTTCTCATGACATACTCTGTATATAAGTTAAATAAGCAGGGTGACAATATACAGCCTTGATGTACTCCTTTTCCTATTTGGAACCAGTCTGTTGTTCCATGTCTAGTTCTAACTGTTGCTTCCTGACCTGCATACAGGTTTCTCAAGAAGCTGGTCAGGTGGTCTGGTATTCCCATCTCTTTCAGAATTTTCCACAGTTTCTTGTGATCCACACAGTCAAAGGCCTTGGCATAGTCAATAAAGTAGAAATAGATGTTTTTTCTGGAACTCTCTTGCTTTTTCGATGATCCAGCGGATGTTGGCAATTTGATCTCTGGTTCCTCTGCCTTTTCTAAAACCAACTTGAACATCAGGAAGTTCATGGTTCACGTATTGCTGAAGGCTGGCTTGGAGAATTTTGAGCATTACTTTACTAGCAGGTGAGATGACTGCATTTGTGTGGTAGTTTGAACATTCTTTGGCATTGCCTTTCTTTGGGATTGGAATGAAAACTGATCTTTTCCAGTCCTGTGGCCACTGCTGAGTTTTCCAAATTTGTTGGCATATTGAGTGCAGCACTTTCACAGCATCATCTTTCAGGATTTGAAATAGCTCAACTGGAATTCCATCACCTCCACTAGCTTTGTTCATGGTGATGCTTCCTAAGGCCCACTTGACTTGACATTCCAGGATGTCTGGCTCTAGGTGAGTGATCACACCATCGTGATTATCTGGGTCATGAAGCTCTCTTTTGTACAGTTCTTCTGTGTATTCCTGCCACCTCTTCTTAATATCTTCTGCTTCTGTTAGATCTATATCATTTCTGTCCTTTATTGAGCCCATCTTTGCATGAAATGTTCCCTTAGTATCTCTAATTTTCTTGAAGAGATCTCTAGTCTTTCCAATTCTGTTGTTTTCCTCTATTTTTTGCACTGACCATTGAGGAAGGTTTTCTTATCTCTCTTTGTTATTCTTTGGAACTCTGCATTCAAATGGGTATATCTTTCTTTTTCTCCTTTGCTTTTTGCTTCTCTTCATTTCACAGCTATTGTAAGGCCTCCTCAGACAGCCATTTTGCTTTTTTGCATTTCTTTTTCTTGGGGATGGTCTTGATCCCTGTCTCCTCTACAATGTCATGAACCTCCATTCATAGTTAATGAGGCACTTTGTCTATCAGATCTAGTCTCTTAAATCTACTTGTCACTTCCACTGTATAATCATAAGGGATTTGATTTAGGTCATACCTGAATGGTCTAGTAGTTTTCCCTACTTTCTTCAATTTAAGTCTGAATTTGGCAATAAGGAGTTCATGATCTGAGCCACAGTCAGCTCCTGGTCTTGCTTTTGCTGACTGTATAGAGCTTCTCCATCTTTGGCTGTGAAGAATATAATCAATCTGATTTCGGTGTTGACCATCTGGTGATGTCCATGTGTAGAGTCTTCTCTTGTGTTGTTGGAAGAGGGTGTTTGCTGTGACCAGTGCATTCTCTTGTCAAAACTCTATTAGCCTTTGCCCTGGTTCATTCTGTACTCCAAGGCCAAATTTGCCTGTTACTCCAGGTGTTTCTTGACTTCCTACTTTTGCATTCCAGTCCCCTAGAATGAAAAGGACATCTTTTTTGGGTGTTACTTCTAAAAGGTCTTGTAGGTCTTCATAGAACTGTTTAACTTCAGCTTCTTCAGCATTACTAGTCGGGGCATAGATTTGGATTACCGTGATAGTAGCAGCTGTGCATGCTGGAGTGGTGAGCGCTGGAGCAGCAGCAGTGAGGAGATGCCCCATGTCCAAGGTAAGGAGCAGCAGCAGCACTTTGCTGGAGCAGCTGTGAAAAGATACTCCAGGTCCAAGGTAAGAGAAACCCCAGTAAGATGGTAGGCACTGAGAGAAGGCATCAGAGGGCACATAGACTGAAACCACAATCACAGACAACTAACCAATCTAATCACATGGACCACAGCCTTGTCTAACTCAATGAAACTTAGCTATGCCATGTAGGGCCACCCAATATGGACGGGTCATGGTGGAGAGTTCTGACAAAATGTGGTCCACTGGAGAAGGGAATGCAAACCACTTCAGTATTCTTGCCTCGAGAACCCCATGACCAGTATGAAAAGGCAAAAAGATAGAACACTGAAAGATGAACTCCCCAGGTCAGTAGGTGCCCAATATGCTATTGGAGATCAGTGGAGAAATAACTCCAGAAAGAATGAAGAGATGGAGCCAAAGCAACACCACCACCCAGTTGTGGATGTGACTGGTGATAGAGGAAGGTTTGGTGCTATAAATAGCAATATTGCATAGGTATCTAAAAATGTGGTCCACTGGAGAAGGGAATGGCAAACCACTTCAGTATTCTTGCCTCGAGAACCCCATGACCAGTATGAAAAGGCAAAAAGATAGAACACTGAAAGATGAACTCCCCAGGTCAGTAGGTGCCCAATATGCTATTGGAGATCAGTGGAGAAATAACTCCAGAAAGAATGAAGAGATGGAGCCAAAGCAACACCACCACCCAGTTGTGGATGTGACTGGTGATAGAGGAAGGTTTGGTGCTATAAATAGCAATATTGCATAGGTATCTGAAATGTTAGGGCCATGAATTAAGGCAAATTGGAAGTGGTCAAACAGGAGATGTCAAGAGTGAATGTCAACATTTTTGGAATCAGGGAACTAAAATGGACTGGAATGGGTGAAGTTAACTCAGATAACCATTACATCTACTACTGTGGGCAAGAATCCCTTAGAAGAAATGGAGTAGTCATCATAGTCAACAAGAGAGTCCAAAATGCAGTACTTGAATGCAATCTCAAAAACAACAGAATGATTTCTGTTTGTTTCCATGGCAAACCATTCAATATCACCATAATCATTCCCCATTCAGTTCAGTTCAGTCGCGCAGTCGTGTCCGACTCTTTGCGACCCCATGAATCGCAGCACGCCAGGCCTCTCTGTCCATCACCAACTCCCAGAGTTCACTCAGACTCACGTCCATTGAGTCCATGATGCCATCCAGCCATCTCATCCTCGGTTGTCCCCTTCTCCTCCTCCCCCAATCCCTCCCAGCATCAGGGTCTTTTCCAATGAGTCAACTCTTCGCATAAGGTGCCCAAAGTACTGGAGCTTCAGTTTTAGTATCATTCCTTCCAAAGAAATCCCAGGGTTGATCTCCCTCAGAATGGACTGGTTGGATATCCTTGCAGTCCAAGGGACTCTCAAGAGTCTTCTACAACACCACAGTTCAAAAGCATCAATTCTTCTGAGCTCAGCCTTCTTCACAGTCCAAAGAACATCCATACATGACCACAGGAAAAACCATAGCCTTGACTAGACGGACCTTAGTCGGCAAAGTAATGTCTCTGCTTTTCAGTATACTATCTAGGTTGGTCATAACTTTTCTTCCAAGGAGTAAGCGTCTTTTAATTTCATGGCTGCAGTCACCATCTGCAGTGATTTTGGAGCCCAAAAGAAACAAAGTCTGACACTGTTTCTACTGTTTCCCCATCTATTTCCCATGAAGTGATGGGGCCAGATGCCATGATCTTCGTTTTCTGAATGTTGAGCTTTAAGCCAACTTTTTCACTCTCCTCTTTCACTTTCAACAAGAGGCTTTTTAGCTCCTCCTCACTTTCTGCCATAAGGGTGGTGTCATCTGCATATCTGAGGTTATTGATATTTCTCCCAGCAATCTTGATTCCAGCTTGTGTTTCTTCCAGTCCAGCGTTTCTCATGATGTACTCTGCATATAAGTTAAATAAGCAGGGTGACAATATACAGCCTTGACGTACTCCTTTTCCTATTTGGAACCAGTCTGTTGTTCCATGTCCAGTTCTAACTGTTGCTTCCTGACCTGCATACAGATTTCTCAAGAGGCAGGTCAGGTGGTCTGGTATTCCCATCTCTTTCAGAATTTTCCACAGTTTACTGTGATCCACACAGTCAAAGGCTTTGGCATAGTCAATAAAGCAGAAATAGATGTTTTTCTGGAACTCTCTTGCTTTTTCCATGATCCAGCGGATGTTGGCAATTTGATCTCTGGTTCCTCTGCCTTTTCTAAAACCAGCTTGAACATCAGGGAGTTCACGGTTCACATATTGCTGAAGTCTGGCTTGGAGAATTTTGAGCATTACTTTACTAGCATGTGAGATGAGTGCAATTGTGCGGTAGTTGGAGCATTCTTTGGCATTGCCTTTCTTTGGAATTGGGATGAAAACTGACCTTTTCCAGTCCTGTGGCCACTGCTGAGTTTTCCAAATTTGCTGGCAAATTGAGTGCAGCACTTTCACAGCATCATCTTTCAGGATTTGAAACAGCTCAACTGAAATTCCATCACCTCCACTAGTTTTATTTGTAGTGATGCTTTCTAAGGCCCACTTGACTTCACATTCCAAGATGTCTGGCTCTAGATTAGTCAACACATCATCATGATTATCTGGGTCATGAAGATCTTTTTTGTACAGTTCTTCTGTGTATTCCTGCCACCTCTTCTTAATATCTTCTGCTTCTGTTAGGTCCAGACCATTTCTGTCCTTTATCAAGCCCATCTTTGCATGAAATGTTCCCTTGGTATCTCTAATTTTCTTGAAGAGATCTCTAGTCTTTCCCATTCTGTTCTTTTCCTCTATTTCTTTGCATTGATCTCTGAAGAAGGCTTTCTTATCTCTTCTTGCTATTCTTTGGAACTCTGCATTCAGATGCTTATATCTTTCCTTTTCTCCTTTGCTTTTTGCTTCTCTAGAGGTCATTATAGAGTATTGAGAAGAACTCCCTGTGCTATATAAGGTCCTTATTAGTTATCTGTTTTAAATGTAATAGTATATATGTGTCAATCTCAATCTCTCTCGAAGATTTTTAATCACTCAGTTTACCTCCTAAGGTAACAAGCTGCTTAAAGCAGAGACTTTGAACCAAGAGGGTGCATCTGACCCAATCTTAGACAATTTGAAGCTATTTCCTGGGAATCTGACCCAGATGTGGTTGAGTCCCATCCTCTAAGCAGTAGGTATTTGTCTTCATTGTTTAACCAATAAATAGGTCTGGAGAAGTTGTCCCTTCTGGAGCAAAGGGAAGATGTCTTCTTTCATCTTCTGGAATCAGCATCAGAATTTGATTTTGACTATGCAATCCTATGGCAGGCAGTCATAGTGAGACTGCCAATCACAATGCACTTCCTCCAAGTGTGACTAGAGACTCCTTGGAAAATTAAACATTCATCCTTTGAATCTGAATCATGAGCTGAGTGACTCTGAGGCTGAAGATGAACGATCACTCACCCTAAAAGCAATCCCCTAGAGACTGTCTGCTAGCTCTTGCCACCTAGTTCCTAGTTCTATCAAAGACCACAGGGCACGCATTTTTATTCCTCTTCTCTAAGCTACCCCATAACCTCATATTAAAACCCCTTTTGCTAAATCAGGCAAAGTGTGTTGCTGTTGCTTCCACCAAATGACTCTAATTGATACAGCCCCAAAGACAAATTTGCCTACTCTACCCTAGGAAGAGTATAAACTGCTTACAGCTCCCCAAATCCCAATTTTCCAGGCTTGAAAATGTTGAGATCTACCAGGCACCTGTTATATTTCATGGAGGCCCAGGAGCTGGGGCTTGTGTGTATTTTCACAGCATTCATTTCCATACTGCCTTCTGTCAAGCCTTAGTGGGAAGTCTTTTCACAGCCATTTCCTGGGGAAGTCATGGTATTTCCCAAGCCCTGAGACAGAACCTTTTAATTATTATTTGATAGTGGAAACACTATAAGTTGGATTTTTATTTCATGTTTTTAGCACAGAATATACTGGGCAAACAAGCATTTATGCTTTGGAGCCATGGCCGAAACGGAAGCCATATAAAATCACTAGTTTGAATTTACTACTATTCTGATTGCACTGGCCAGTTTCTGGACAGGTGATAAAGTCTCTATTGATTATCCACAGCCAGTGTTATACATATATATTATACATATACATATATTCTTATACTGAACGGTCTGATGCCCTAGGGACTGGAAATACAGTGGTCAGGGCCATTATGTGACATCCAGTGTCAAGTGAATATCCTGTATGCTGGGGTCACAAACAGATGGCTAAGAGATAAGCATGTGGCAAAACTGAAAATAGCAGACTGCCAGGGACAGGGACCAACTGTGGAATTCATGCCTCGTTCCAAGGGAGGAAACTGACATTGCACTCCAGACAACTGAAAGCTGCCCTAAAAAGGGATTTGTGAGCTTTGCAAACACAGGCAAGTTGAGTTTCTTCACTGCATTTCACTTTCACATCATGAAGTGAGGATAGAAATAGAGCTACTTTGAAGTTCAAATGAGATGGGACTATTGAAGCATGCTCGTAAAACTTTGAAAAGGGTGGGTTACTATAAACTGCCTAGTCTCGTGTTTAACAGCAATGTTTACATGCCCTCAATGTCACTATTTAGTAATGCAGAGATGAAAGTTGTCATGGGATTCTGCTCTTTAAACAGAAGACACTCTGACTTTGATGTAACAAAGAATTAAGTAAGTCACAAGTATTAGCATATCTACATGAGGACACAGAAACAGAGGGAAAAGTAGTCAACATACTAACATCAGGATTAAAATAATGGCCCAATGGCAATACTTCTCTTTTAGGCTTATCATAGTAGCTGTCTGCAGTTCTGAGTGGGTTACTATAAACTGCCTAGTCTCGTGTTTAACAGCAATGTTTACATGCCCTCAATGTCACTATTTAGTAATGCAGAGATGAAAGTTGTCATGGGATTCTGCTCTTTAAACAGAAGACACTCTGACTTTGATGTAACAAAGAATTAAGTAAGTCACAAGTATTAGCATATCTACATGAGGACACAGAAACAGAGGGAAAAGTAGTCAACATACTAACATCAGGATTAAAATAATGGCCCAATGGCAATACTTCTCTTTTAGGCTTATCATAGTAGCTGTCTGCAGTTCTGTAAGCAGTTTATTGTTATTATTATTATGGAGATGATGGAATTCCAGCTGAGCTATTTCAAATCCTAAAAGATGATGCTGTGAAAGTGCTGCACTCAATATGCCAACAAGTTTGGAAAACACAGCAGTGGCCACAGGACTGGAAAAGGTCAGTTTTCATTCCAATCCCAAAGAAGGGCAAAGCCAAAGGATGTTCAGACTACCCACAATTGCACTCATCTCACACGCTAGTACAGTAATGCTCAAAATTCTCCAAGCCTGGCTTCAACAGTATGTGAACTGAGAACTGAGAATATTCAAGCTAGCTTTATAAAAGGCAGAGGAACCAGAGATCAAATTGCCAGCATCCGCTGGATCATAGAAAAAGCAAAGAGAACTGCAGAAAAACATCTACTTCTGCTTCACTGTCTATGCTAAAGCCTTTGACTGCGTGGATCCTAACAAACTGTGGAAAATTCTTAAAGAGATGAGAATACCTGACCTCCTTATATGCCTCCTGCAAACCTGTATGCAGGTCAAGAAGCAACAGCTAGAACCCGAATGGAACAATGGACTGGTTCCAAATTGGGAAAGGAGTATGTTAAGGCTGTATGTTGTCACCCAGCTTATTTAACTTCTCTGCAGAGGGCATCATGTGAAATGCTGGGCTGGATGAAGCACAAGCTGGAATCAAGATTGGCAAGAGAAATATCAATAACCTCAGATATGCAGATGACACCTCTCTTAAGGCAGTAAGACAAGAGGAAATAAAGAGCCTCTTGATGAAGGTGAAAGAGGAGAGTGAAAAACCTGGCTTAAAACTCAACTTTCAAAAAATGAAAATCATGGCATCCGGTTCCATTACTTCACGGGAAATAGATGGGGAAACAATGACAGACTTTATTTTCCTGGGCTCCAAAATCACTGCACTTGGTGACTGCAGCTGTGAAATTAAAAGATGTTTGCTCCTTGGAAGAAAAGCTATGACAAATCTAGACAATATATTAAAAAGCAGAGACATTACTTTGTTGACAAAGGTCCTTCTAGTCAAAGCTATGGTTTTTCCAGTAGTCATGTACGGATCTGAGAGTTGGACTATAAAGAAGGCTAAGCATTGAAAATTGATGCTTTTGAACTGTGGTGTTGGAGAAGACTTCCTTGGAGTGCAAGGAGATCAAACCAGTCAATCCTAAAGGAAATCAACCCTGAATATTCATTGGAAGGACTGATGCTGAGGCTGAAGCTCCAATACTTTGGTCACCTGATGCAAATAGCCGAACATAAGAAAACACTCTGATGCTGGGAAAGACTGGAAGCAAGAGGAGAAGGGAATAGAGGACGAGATGGTTAGATGGCATCACCAACTCAATGGACATGAGTTTGAGCAAGCTTTGGGAGATAGTGAAGGACAGGGAAGCCTGGCATGTTGCAGTCCAGTTCAGTTCAGTCACTCAGTTGTGTCCTACTCTTTGTGACCCCATAAATCGCAGCACGCCAGGCCTCCCTGTCCATCACCAACTCCCAGAGTTCACTCAGACTCACGTCCATTGAGTCCGTGATGTGATCCAGCCATCTCATCCTTGGTCGTCCCCTTCACCTCCTGTCCACAATCCCTCCCAGCATCAGACTCTTTTCCAATGAGTCAACTCTTTGCATGAGGTGGCCAAAGTACTGGAGCTTCAGCTTTAGCATTATTCCTTCCAAAGAAATCCCTGGGCTGATCTCCTTCAGAATGGACTGGTTGGATCTCCTTGCAGTTCAAGGGACTCTCAAGAGTCTTCTCCAACACCACAGTTCAAAAGCATCAATTCTTTGGTGCTCAATCCTGCCCCCAATCCCTCCCAACATCAGAGTCTTTTCCAATGAGTCCACTCTTCGCATGAGGTGGCCAAAGGACTGGAGTTTCAGCTTTAGCATCATTCCTTCCAAAGAAATCCCAGGGTTGATCTCCTTCAGAATGGAAAGGTTGGATCTCCTTGCAGTCCAAGGGACTCTCAAGAGTCTTCTCCAACACCACAGTTCAAAAGCATCAATTCTTTGGCACTCAGCTTTCTTCACAGTCCAACTCTCAGATCCATACATGACCACTGGAAAAACCGTAGCCTTGACTAGACGGACGTTAGTCAGCAAAGTAATATCTCTGCTTTTGAATATGCTATCTAGGTTGGTCATAACTTTTCTTCCAAGGAGTAAGCGTCTTTTAATTTCATGGCTGCAGTCACCATCTGCAGTGATTTGGGAGCCCCCCAAAATAAAGTCTGACACTGTTTCCACTGTTTCCCCATCTATTTCCCATGAAGTGATGGGACCAGATGCCATGATCTTTGTTTTCTGAATGTTCAGCTTTAAGCCAACTATTTCACTCTCCTCTAACAGTAAAATTTTTAAATTCTACTTCCTACTCAGAGTCTTTTTCCAGGAAAAATTCATAAACTTGTGTTAAAAATCAGATTTAACAAAGAGCTCATGGGATTTGCCTGGTTAAGTGACATTAATTTTTGGTTGGATTTCTACAGATTAATGCTAATTAAAAGATATCTGTTGTATAAATTATATATGTGTATATTTATAACATTTCCTAAAGTGGTTTAGAAAATAACAAAATTAAGTAAATCACTAAATTATTGATAAATGGCTTAAATTCTATGAATTTAGCTATAAAGACTTAATATCTTTATTTAAATACACTAATTTCTGTGACTATGAACATGTACATTTATGTCAGACTTCAAGCCCCCTGGCAGTGCTATCCTACGTGCAGTTCAAGGTCCTATTTCTGAATGGCACTCTCTCATAAGGTCAGTATTTCCTCCTAAGATAGTTTCTGCTTTATCTCCCATTAGGGCTTTAAAAATTTATGATTCACTCACTAAATGCTAAATACAATGGATTTCATTTAATTTTCTCAAAAGTGACATTTTCCTTGAGAAACCCAGCAGGCTGCAGCAAGCATCTTCAATGCTCAATTATTGACAACAGTGAAAAAAACCAATCATCTTTCACAGGCTGACCGTGCACTGCTGCAAAGCACACCTCACCCTTTATTCTTCATACTGTTATTTCCTTTTATCCACGGAGGCAGCGTGAGAGAAGCCATCACTCCCAGTTTATAAGCAAAGACAAAACACTGAGACCTCCCCAGAAATTGCTCAGGTTAGTGACTAGTTCACAGCATCCTTGATACCTTCAAATAAACCAAGACTCTCATCTCTGCCATTTTTAGGGGACATGTTCGTGGCTCCGCATTGGCCTTTCTTTAGCTTGCTGTTCTTTCACTGTGGGAAGCGGTGGGTCCCAGAAGGACGCGGGAGGTGACATAAGGGAGTGGCAACCCCCCACCCCCAACCCGTCCTGGAGGGAGCGCGTGGGAAAGGCACGCTACTCACGGAGCAGGACTGCAGGTTGAGGCTCACGAGCTCATGGCAGTAATTCTGAATGTGCTTCAGAGCTTCGTCTTCTAGCTGCGTGAGCGGAGAACACAGAAGAGGTGGAGGCAGCTCGGGGACAGGGGCCCCCGGCTCCCCAGTGACGCGCGCAGACAAGCCCGGCGGGCGGTACCTGCGTGCAGCCCCTCAGCAGCAGGGCCCGCAGGCCGCGGCAGCCGCGCACCAGCGCCTCGACGCCGTCCTTGGTGATCCGGTCGCACCACGACAGGTTGAGGTGCTCCAGGTGCCGGCAGCCCTCGCTGGGAGAGCGGGGACAGCCACGCCTGTGCAGTCCACCCCGTGGAGAGCGCAGGCGCAGAGACCCACAGACGGTCCCAGGAGAGGCCGCCTGACCCGAGCCGCCCGCTTCCTGCCGCAGGGGGACCGCGAGGGAGGCTCCCGACACCAGGCCGCTCGAGCCTTGGGTATTGCTCATGACCACTCTGGCAGGCACTCTTACCTGATCCCCTTTAAGGAGCTGTTTGTAATGGACACGCAGGAGGTCAGATCCAGATGTTTCAGCTTGGAACAGAATCGGCTAAGGCTGTAACACGTGCTGACAAAGGACAGGCGCGCTAAAGATATTTTCAAC
This sequence comes from Aepyceros melampus, assembly GCA_006408695.1. NCBI lineage: Eukaryota > Metazoa > Chordata > Mammalia > Artiodactyla > Bovidae > Aepyceros > Aepyceros melampus. The sequence goes on along the minus strand of SJXQ01013148.1, from coordinate 1,332,862 downwards.
CACCTTTCCCTCCCCCACTCCCCCAGGGCCTATCAGTCACCAAAGTGATTTCCGGTGCTTACCTGTCCGTGATCTTTGTGCACCCATTGAGGTTTAAATGCTCAATGTTTCGGCAGTTCTGTGCAAAGGTCCTAAAATGAGAAAGTAAGTAAGTAAGTAAAGTCACTCAGTCGTGTCCAACTCTTTGTGACCCCATGGACTGCAGCCCACCAGGCTCCTCAGTCCATGAGATTCTCCAGGCAAGAATACTGGAGTGGATTGCCATTTCCTTCTCCAGGGGATCTTCCCGACCCAGGGATCGAACCCGGGTCTCCCGCATTGGAGGCAGACGCTTTAACCTCTGAGCCACCAGGGAAGTCCTAAAATGAGAAAACATTGATAAAACTCCCTGCAAGTTGCGAGGCAGCCACCAGAGGGCACGTGGAACCATTCACATTGAGAACGCTCTTCAAAAGTTTCATTTATGGTGGATCTACTGTCTTAAGTTTCTAAGTGTATGATATGTAACTGTTGACCGCAGCTACCCATGTCCTGCGAATTCTGATGATCACAGGAAACAGCTGAGGTTCTTGTCGTTGCAGAAGTCTGCTGGTGGATTGAGGCAAACTTCTGCATAGTCTGCCATTTCCACAAAGTTCCCAAGCAATGCCAGGGCTGCTGCTCTGGGGACACCACTTGGAGGAGCAACGCCCTAGACAAACTGCACATCAGCTGAAACTCTTCACTCAGCCTCTGGCGGCCGTCTGAGAGCAGAGGTCGGGCTCCCACCTCTCCTCTACAGAGAAATCGGCCGGCAGCAACTGAAGGGGTCGAGTCCCTCCTGTGCTGTGCGTGCTGGCCCTTCCCTGGGCCCTTCTGGAGGAACCATCTCTGCCACTGACAGGGCCAGTAGTCGATCAGTATCAAGGCCCATCCTTTACTGGTGAGGACACCGAGTCACGAAGGGCGACAACCTCAATGATTTGGGGGTTGGCAGCATGGCCAGAAGCAGAGAATTAAACATCCCTAACTCGCCACTTCCTCAACATATACAGCAAGGACTTGCTTAGCTCATCTGCATTTCCTTGAAATAATGGCTTCAGTGTATCTTACAGGCTTGAGTCCTGATGTGCCCATTAGTACCCAAAGGTCTCCAAAACCTGGCCTCAAGCCACCTGTCAGTCTCACCTGCTCTTTCTGCTCTGCGGTGGTGTAAAGGGAACCTGGCTGGAGCTGAGTGGACTCCCTGATCGGAGTGTATGGAGTCAAATGTCTGGCCGTGGCTGTCAGTGATCAGAGAAGAGTATGAGAATGGGGAGGACCCCAGAGATCTGCAAAGGGCTCCCTCAGGAGCTCAGCAGCGTACTAGTCAGCCTGTGCAGATCACCCAGAACCAGGGAAGGGCTCAACAAGAAGCGTTAAGGGGACAAAGCCAGAGCTCACCCAGGGGAAGAGAACCCATGCCCACGAGACAAGAGTGAAAATGCCATCATGCGTGGGGCACTGCGCAGAGTACTGAGACGCGTCTTGCTTCAGAAGCACAGTACAACCGTCCCTAGACTAACCACTGCTTTGGTCCAACCTATTAAAAACAAAGAAAAGACCTCCTAGTTCAAAGGAACTATGTCCAAGTAACTCGGCTACATCTCAGAACAAAACTCAAGTGTATTTATCAGAATACAAAAATACTCTGTACCCTAAATAACATTCACAATGTCTAGCATTGAACAAAAAATTACCATCCATTCAAATAAGAAGGAAAATATATCCATAATGAAGAGAAAATTCAATCTATTAAGGCTATCCAAAACTGGCACAGATGCTAGACACAGCGAGGGGTGCTGTGCTAAGCTGCGTCCTGCTCTTACAACCCCATGGACTGTAGCCCACCAGGCTCCTCTGTCCATGGGATTCTTTGCCTGGATTCTCAGAGGATCTTCCCAACCCAGGGATCAAACCTGCGTGTCCTTCACATTTCCTGCACTGGCAGGCAGGTTCTCTACCACCTGGGAAGCCCAGAAAGAGCGGACAGAGGCATTAAAAGTTATCACAACTGTGTTCTGCACAACACACTTCTATAAAGCTGGAGTGAAGATCTTAATTAAACATCTCATGTCTATTAAGCATGTTACACAGAGACATGAAAGACATAAAGATACAAATTAAACTTTTAAATAGAAAAACCACCATGGCTGAGATGAAAATTTACGAATGGGATTAACAGTAGATTAGACACTGTGGAAGAAAAGACTCGTGAATTTAAAACACATAGCAACAGAAAGTATCTAAAAAAGAAATATGGAAAGAAAAGAGAAATAGAACAAAGCATGAAAGAACTGTGGGACAGCTTCAAACCACCTCAAGTTCCTAAAGAACAAGAGATTGTGGGACAGGACAGTATCGGAAGGAGCAATGGCCAGAAGCCTCGTGAAAGTTATAAACTTACAAATCCTAGAAACTGAAAGACTTCCAAGAGCAAGAAACAAGCAGGAAGATCCACCAAGGCATAAGCTTAAGCAAACTGGAGAAAACCAGTGATTAAAAAACACATTAAAAGCACCCAGGGAAGTAAGATACACCTCATACAGAGGAATAAACCAAGGATGACAAAAGAGGTTTCATCAATAGTAAAAAAGCAAGAACAAAAACTGTCAACACGATTTTATATTCATCAAAAAATATTTTTTCAAAACTGAAGAGAAAGTAAGTTTCTTTCAGGCAGAAGTGTTGAAAGAATTCATCAGATCTGCAGTGCAGGAAAAGTTAAAGAATACTCTTCAGGCAGAAAAAAAAAGACATAAGATGAAAATCTGTGTTTACAAAAAGAAATGAAGGATTGGAAATATTAACTTGACTTATAGAAAGTCACTTTAGTTATTTAAATCTCTTTAAAAACAACTGACTGTTAAAACAAAAGTAATAACCATCCAGTGTGGATTAAGACCATATTTGGAATTTCAAAGTGTATGGCAATAACAGCATGGAAAGGGCAAAGGAAAATGGAAGCAAGATGTAATATAATTCTAGGGTAGACTGTAACAACTTTAAAATGTACAATATAAACTAAAAAACAACACTAAGATTATACAATAATGAGCTGTAGCTACTAAGCCCCCCAAAGATATAAAATGGAACCTTAAAAAAAAAATCTAAAAGAAGACAGCTTCCACATTAAAAAACTAGAAAAAAGGCCAAATGAGACGCACACTGAAGGAAATAATAGAGGCGAGAGAAGAAATCAGTGAGGTAGAAGACATTAAAACAAGGGGAAAACGACATCCACAGCTGGCTCCCTGAGAACATCAAAAAGTGACCCCCTAGCTAGGCTGCGGCTTCCCTGGCGGCTCAGCTGGTAAAGAATCCATCTGCAGTGCAGGAGACCCAGTTCCATTCCTGGGCTGGGAAGATTCCCTGGAATAGGGATAGGCTACCCACTCCAGTATTCACACGCTTCCCTGGTGGCTCAGCTGGTAAAGAATCTGCCTGCAATGCGGGAGATCTGGGTTCGATCCCTGGGTTGGGAAGATCCCCTGGAGAAGTGAACAGCTACCAACTCCAGTATTCTGGCCTGAAGAATCACCATGGACAGAGGAGCTTGGCGGTGGTCTTGCAAAGAGTCCATGAGGTCCATAGGGTCACAAAAAGTCGGACAAGACTAAGCACAGCATAGCTACACTGACCAGGAATAAAAAGACAAATATTACAACTATCAGAGAAATTTACTCATCTTTACTCTTTAAAAATTGGTATTGATGTCAATAAAAATTCAAAGTATATATATTGCAATAGGCACTGAAAATCAATGAGTTTTTTTAATTAGACATAGCAATTACTTTCATATAGTAAAAAAAAAAAAAATTTCCAAAATCAGGAACAAAGAGCTATCACTACAGATTTTAGATATTAAAATGATAACAAGAGTGTATTATTCACAACTTTTTGCAAAAACTTCAAGCACTAGGTGAAATGGACAAAATCTTTGCAAGGCAAAAACTATACCAAAACTAACTCAAGAAGGAATAAAAACTGGAAGAGTTCTATATATATTAAAGAAATAGAATTTATAGTTAAAACCCTTCCATAAAAAACAAGCAGGCGCAGTAGGCCTCAATGGTGAATTCTACCAAACCAAGTAAGGTAAAACAATACAAATTCTACCTTTCAAAAAAGATGAAGAGGAGAAAACACATTTCAATTCATTCTGTAAGGCTATAATTAAAATTATAATTATCACAACCTGATAATTAAACCAGACAAAAACATCACAAGAAAACCATAGAACATCCTTCACAAATATAAGAAAAAATTTAACAAAATTTCAGCAAATAGGATCCAACAACATGTAAAAAATGTAGTATAGAACAACTCAACAAGGGCCTATCTGAAGGGTGGAAGGTTGGTTTCACATTCAAAAACCTAGCAAGGTAAGAAAAGGGGGGTCAAGATGGCAGAGGAGGAGGACATGGAGCTCACCTCCCCCCATGAACACGCCAAAAATGTGTCTACGTGAGGAACAGCTCTCACAGGAAACTGAACCATACAATCAAAGCTGCAAGAGAAATATCCACACGACTGGGAAGGACAAAAAAGGCAGGGGGGCGATCAGGTTCGGGGCCTGTGAGGACGAGAAAGTCCATGTGGTGGGACCCCGTGTCCTGGCGAGGGAGCAAGCTGACTCACAATCTGAGCAGCCCAGGCCTGCAGTCCCGCCCAAGGAGACAAGCCCCCTGCCTGCGGGGAGTCCCCTGAGGCAGCCAGAAGGCTGGAGAAGCCTAGGCTGTGCCCCTGAGGGGCGTGCGTCCTGGCTTGCCAACCCTCTGCTGCCTCAGGCACTTCCCAGGCTGAAGGGGCGAACCTCCCAGCCCTGCCCACTGCACAGCCTGGTGCTCAAGACTCCCACACCCCTGGCTGGGACCCAGGCGGAGTCACGGAGCCCACGGTCAGCATTCACAGCGGGCGCAGGTCTAGCTGGGGAGCACTTGCGCAGCAGCCAAGTGCTGGCCCCAGGAGACAGGCCCTGGGCAGCGGCTCCCAGCAAGCATTTTCTAGAGCGCTCTGTCTCCACCGGCTCCACACCGCAGCTTACCTCTGGGGCAGACAGGTCCTGGGAGAAGACTGCCAGAGAGGCAGCCCAGATCTTAGCGGGCAGCCCGGATACCTCAACTCCTGTAGCCACGATGCCCCAGCCCCGAGCCCCAGCCTACCCCACACGCCAGCCTAGGACTGGATCTGGGACAGACACAGCAGAGGAAGCTGTGTGACCCTGGGCTGCCTCAGAGCGGAGCTGCCGATGCCCACACGGGCGGCACACAGGCCTGCTGTGACTGCAGCCCTCACCTGCTTCAGCAATCAGCTCCTCTGGTGCAGGACACACACTCAGAACAACGGAGCCTGACGGAACCAGACCTGCAGAACCTCCACCTCCACCACTGGGAGGCAGGCCCTGCCCTCGACAGAGACAATGATGGAGCAAAGAGCATCCCACTGCACGGCAAGCGCAGGCTCCAGACGCTACGACACACCATCACCCCCCTCTAGCAAGGGGACAGCAGACAGCACACTCTGAGCAAAGAGGCGGCCGGCATCCATACCCAAAGCAGCCCTCACACCAAAAACCTCTGGACCTAATAGCCTACACGTAGACGCTCCCACAGAAAAACGGCCCTTCAGAGGCACGGTGGACAGCTGTTTCTCCTAAATTCACAGGGACAGAGAAAGTTAAGTAAAATGAAAAAGCAAACCACTACCAATTAAAGCAAGAAAAATCGGACTTCTCTGGTCCTGGGAGGTCAGCGGTTATGAATCCACCCGCCGAAGCAGGGGGCAGGGATTCGATCCCTGGTCCACGGAGACACCACAGGCCACAGGGCAACGGAGCCTGTATGCCAAGCTACTGCACACAGGCACCACCAACTACTGAAGCCCATGCTCGGGAACAAGAGCCGCCCCTGCCACAACAAGCTTGCACGCTGCCAGCAGAGAGGAGGCGCTGCGCCCCCAGCCGAGAAAGCCTACGTGCAGCAGCGCAGATGGACAACCAAGAGGCAGCTCCCGACAGGACACCTACTAGACTCCAAGTTCAAAAAGGAGGTAACAAAAATGACACAGGGGTTAAGATCATTGAGAGAAATGCAAGGTCACTGTAACGAGGAACTAGAAACTATAAAGACGAACCATTCTAAAGCAGACCAAAACCAACGTAGAAACAATGGACAGCAGACTAAAGTGAGACAGAAAAATGAATCCGTGATCTGGAAGACAGACGTGAAATCACCCAGTCAGAACAGCGGACAGAAAGACAAATGGAAAGAAACTGAAAGCAACACGTGAGATTTATGAATGACGATAAAGCACACCCGTCTACACATAACCGGGACTCCAGAAGGAGAAGAGGGAAGGGGACTGAGAATGTATTTTAAGAAATTATGGGCGATCGGATCAAGATGGTGGAGAGACAGGACGTGGAGCTCACCTTCTCCCACAAACGCATCCAAAACACATCTGCAGGTGGAGCAGTTCTCACAGGACATCTAGTGGATACTGGCAGAAGACCTGACTTCCAAAAAGGCGAGAGTCTCCGCACAACTGGACAGCACACACACAAGAGAGAGAAGGAGACAAAGGGACCTAGACAGCACCTGTGCCCCTGGGGCGGAGCTGTGAAAGAGCAAGGGTTTCCACACACTGGGAGTCTCCCCCAGTGGGGAGATCAGCTGGGACAGGCGGGGAGCCTTGGAGGAGACCGCAGGAACCGGTTTGCAGAGGCCAAAGCAGAGAAGGCCAGTGCCGCCTGGCTCCCTCCAGCCTGAGCCGCTCCTGCTAGGGCGGGAGGGGGTGGGTGCTTTGG
>SJXQ01013148.1:1277289-1325827 GCA_006408695.1 Aepyceros melampus | reverse complement strand
TTGGCCCGGGCACCAGAGGGCAGGCCTGGGGAGGACTGGGGTTGGCTGGGTGTGGTGAGCCACAGTTGGGGGAGCACGGGCCTGGGCCCTCCAGAGAGGCGGGCACATTGCTTGGGGCACAGGAGGAGAGGGGCAGGCCGCCTGAGGAGCATCTTCCTCCGCAGGCGCTCTCAGGCAGCAGGGCACTGGCAACACGAGATCCAGGGGTGGGTGTGAGCCGCCCGGCTGCCATCCTGGGCTCCAGAGGCCGGAACAGACCCTGCTGCTGCAGAGGGTCCCACGCCAGGCACCAACTCCCACCCCGACTTCCTGGGAGCACACGCGACCGCCACCTAGGGTCCCGCAACCAGGCGCCAACCACTTTCCCCTGCCTTCCGGGGAAGTGCAAGCGCGTGTTCCTGCACACCCCTCTCCAGGGCTAACAGCCAGCACACACAGAGGAAAGACCGCAAGCATCCAAACTAAAAACAGCCCTCACGCCAAAAGATATTAAACCCATACAAGCTAGGCAGGAGCACGCCCACACAAAAACAGCCCTCCAAGACCACAGTTGATAACTGTTTCTGCTAAACTCACAGAAAAAAAGGAACACAAGCAAAATGATGAAGCGGAGGAGCCGCTTCCAGTTAAAAGGCCAAGAGGATTCCCCTGAAGGAACAATGAAGCAGACCCCTTCAGTCGAACAGACACTGAGGTCACAAAGGAGGTAATGAAAATACCGAAGGAATTAAGAAAGGCCATCAACAGAAATGCAGATTCCTGTAAAAAGGAACTAGAAACTAGAAGGAGCCAAGAAAAATTTATTGGTGAGATGACAGCTGAGCTAAAGGCAATGAAGAGCAGAATGAATAAAGCAGAAGAAAGAATAAGTGATCTGGAAGAAAGAATTATGGAAATTACCCAATCGACACATCAGAGAGCAAATTGAAAAAAAAATGAAAGGAACATAACAGACCTATGAAAGAGTCTAAAGCATGCCAGTGGCTGCCTAACATGGATTACAGAAGGGGAAGACAGACAAAGGGGACTGAAAACATATACTTCCCAAACCTAAAGAAGGAACTATATATCCAGATACAGGAAGCACGGAGGTCTCAAACAGACCCATACCATGACATATTATAATAAAAATGGCAAAAGCTAAAGACAAAGGGGGATTCTAAAGAAGCAAGAGGAAAAGTTCATTACAAGGGAACCCAGAACGCTACGGGCTGATTTCACCACAGAAACACTGCTGGCCAGAAGGGAAGGGCAAGATATACTCACAGTCTCGAAAGGGAAAACTCTGCAACCCAGGATACTCTAGCTACCCACCAAGATTACCATTTAGAATAGAAGGAAAAAATATTGAAAGATTTTCTTTAAATAGAAAAGAAGCAGGAAGATACAGAAAGGAAGAAATCATAATCAGAAAGCAAATCACTTAAACTAGCCAACACAGAGATCAAAGAGAGAGAAAAAACTGTTTGTGAAACCAACAATAAATACAAGGAACAGCAAAAGGATAAACATGAAGATATAAAACAGGACACCCAAATCATAAAATACAGGGAAGGAGAGTAAGAAAATGCAGACCCCGTTTTTTTTTTTTTTTAATTTGGAATGTGTTTCAGCCTATATGACTATTAGTCTACAGCAAGCAGATATAAGAAGGCATTAACATACTTCAAAAACCAGGCACCCATGAGTCAAAAACTTACAATAAAGCCACAAAAACCAAAAGGAAGAGAACACAAGCATAAAAAACAAGAACAACATCACACCACACAAAGAAGAGTAAAACGAAGGAAAAACAAAGAACAAACTGGAAAACAAGGCTTAATTTGGCAAAGAATACATATGTATCAATAATTACCTTAAATGTCAATGGACTGAATACGCCAATCAAAACTCACAGAGTGGCAGACTGGATTAAAAAAAAAAAAGGCCTAGAGACACACCTTAGGGCAAAGGACACACACAGACTGAAAGTGGCGGGTAGAAAAGGATATTCAGGCAAATGGCCATAACAGAAAAGCTGGAGGCACACTATTCCTATCAAACAAACAGACTGTAAGGCAAAGGCTATAAAGGAAGATACAGAGGACACAAAATAAGGATAAAGAGGTCGATACAAGAAGAGGATTCTACACTGGCCAATACACATACATCTGATACAGGAGCACCCGAGTACAGAAAGTAAGTATTAATGGACAGAAAGGGAGAAACTGATGGGAATACAATCATAGCAGGAGACTTCAAAACCCCACTGACAGCAAGGGACAGATCTAGACAGAAAATCAGGCAACAGAGAACCTAAACGATACAATAGAACACACAGATTTAACTGATATTTTCAGGACATTATATCCAAAAACAAACAAACAAAAAACTCAGAATACACATTCTTTTCAGGTACACATGAACATTCTCTGGGACTGACCACACACTAGGGCACAAACCTAACCTCAGCACATTCAAGAGTACGGAAGTCATGTCAAGCATCTTCTCTGACCAGAAAGGCACAAAACTACAGCCACTCACAGGTTTCACTCTGACAAAGGGCACAAAACCTGCGACCTTCCTGTAAGCAAACAGCCAACACACATTCCCCTGCACCTCCATGTGACTGCTAGGCAGGACCACGGCGACAGGGCTCAGTATTACAAGAAAAGCTACAGTATTTAGTTGGGGAGTTCGCCACCTAGAGTCTGTCCAGTCCATGCAAGGGTGGGGATGGACCAAACAAAAATCTGTGAGATGTAGCAAAAACAGTTCTTAGAGGAAGGTTCATAGTGAAGCAGGCATTCCTCAAAAGATGAAAAATCTCTAATAGACAACCTAAGCTACCACCTAAAAGAATTAGAAAAAAAAGAAGCAAAAAGCCTAAGGTTAGCAGGACAGAAATAATAAAGATCAGGGAGGAAATAAAGCAGAGATTAAAAAAACAACAGAATAAAAATCAGTAAAACCAAGAGTAGTCTTGTAGACATAACGGTTTTGAACCTCTCTTTTCAAGGAGAAAGAAAAACATAAAAATAGATTCCAACTGCATGCCATTCTGGAAAAGGCAAAACTATGGAGACGTACAAAGATCAATGGCTGCCAGGAGTCTGGGAGAGAGAAGAGATCAACAGAGTGTTTAAGTTTTTATGAGCAGTGAAAATACTTTGAATGACATTATAAGGATAGATGTCCGTCATCATACTTGTGTCTAAAACACCCAACACTATTCACTTCATTAAAGCTAACCCGAGGGAGAACAGTGCACTCTGGTGGGTACGATGCATCAATACAGTGCATCCTCGGTTTAAAAAGAAAAAAAAAGGATCACCCTGTTAATAACGGCTATGCAACTGAGGGTCAAGGGTATATGGGGAATTTCTGCACCTGTCAATTTTTTTGTAAACCTAAAACTGCTTTAAAAAAAAGTATCAGAAAGAATTAATACTCAGGGTAGACATTTTGGGCAAAATTTTTATTTCACTTTTACATACATATACATGTATACATGTGTGTTTTTGTTGGACTGATATAAAATGTATTTTTTTAGACCACAAACATTTGCAAGCCATTGTAGTTAAATTATACTGGCAAATAAAAGCACAAATTAACCTAAAAAAAAAAAAAGAAAAGAAAAACAAAAAAGGAAAAGAAATCAACCACAAGAGAAGAAATTTAAAAAACACTCAACCATTACATGGAGACTAAACAATGCTCTACTAAAAAACCAATGGATCAATGAGGAAACCAAAAGGGAAATTAAAAATACCTTGAGACAAATGACAATGAAAACACAACCATACAAAACTCTATGAGATGTAGCAAAAGCAGTTCTTAGAGCAAAGTGATATAGTGATATAGGCATTCCTCAAAAGATGAAAAATCTCTAATAAACAACCTAACTGACCACCTAAAAGAATTAGAAAAAGAATAACAAGAAAACCTAACTTCAGGAGGACAAATAATAAAGATCAGGGAGGAAATAAAAGAGATTAAAAAAACAGCAGAAAAAAAATCAATAAAACCAAGAAGAAATGGCCGACTTTCTGGAAACTGGCAGCACACCAAAGCAGAATCAAGAAGAGATCATTCGAATAGACCCATCAGAGGCACGAAACAGAATCTGTACTTTTAAAACTCCCTACAAAGAAAAGGGGAAGACCAGATGGCTTCACAGGCGAATTCTACCAAACATACAAAGAACTTAAACATTTCTTCTTAAACTGTTCCAAAAGATTTAGGAGGAGGGAACTCCAAAGACATGCCATGAAGCCACCATCACCCTGATTGTTCTTGTTTAGTGGATAAATGGTGTCTGACTCTTTGTGACCCTATGGACTGCAGCCTGCCGGGGTCCTCTGTCCATGGGATTTCCCAGGCAAGAATACTGGAGTGAGTTGTCATTTTCTTCTCCAGGGGATCTTCCCGACCGAGGGATCGAACCCTCGTCTCTTACATTGAGGGCAAATTCTTTACTGCTAAGCTACCAAGGTAAGCCCATCACCCTGATACCAAAACCAAAGATACCACCATAAAAGAAAATTACAGGACAATACTGTTGATGAATATAGATGTAAAAATCCACAACAAAATATTAGCAAACCAATTCAACATATAAAAAATGAAAAATCATATGCCCTGACCAAGTGGGATTCATCACAAGTTCATAAGGATGGCTCAACATACACCCGCATCAATAAATGTAATACACATCACTAACCAAAGAAAAATAAAAAGCCACATGATCACCTCAAGAAACGAGGAACAAGCATTTGACAAAATTCAAAATCCATTCACGATAAAACTCTCACCGAAGTAGGTATACAGGAAATGAATCTCAGTATAATAAAAGCTATTTATGACAACCAACAGCCAATATCATACTCCACAGTAGAAAAGTTGAAAGCCTTCCTGCTAAAATCTGGAACAAGACAAGGATATCCATTCTCACCACTTCTATTCAACATATTAATGGAAGTCCTAGCCTCAGCAATCCAACAGAGACAGAAATTAAAGTATCCAATTTGGAGAGGAAGAGGTGAAACACCATGTGCAGATGACAGGATATTATATACAGAAAACTCTAAGACTTAGAGTCAGTCAGTAAAGAAGGCTGAGTGCCAAAGAATGATGCTTTCACACTGCGCTGCTGGAGAAGATCCCGGAGAAATGGAAGCCATCTCATGTTCTTGGATTGGAAGAATATTGTTAAAATGGCCATACAACCCAAAGCAATCTACAGATTTAATGCAATCACTATCAAATGACCCGTGATATTTTTCACAAACCTAGAATAATCTGAAATTTTATATGGAAGAATAAAAGAACCAGAATTGCCAAAGCAGAGCTATAAAATCAAAGTAGGAGGCATAACTCTTCCAGATTCTGGACAATACTATAAAGCTGCACTAATGAAAACACCGTGGTACTGGTACAGAAACAGGCATACGGGTCAGTGGAACAGAGAGCACAGCAGTAAACCCACACACATGTGGCCAACCTCTCCTCCTGCTTCCCTAACTACACCAAAGCCTTTGACTGTGTGGATCACAACAAACTGTGGACATTTCTTCAAGAGATGGGAATACCAGACCACCTGACCTGCCTCCTGAGAAATCTGTGTGCAGGTCAAGAAGCAACAGTTAGAATCGGACATGGAACAACAGACTGGTTCCAAATAGGAAAAGGAGTATGTCAAGGCTGTATATTGTCACCCTGCTTATTTAACTTCTATGCAGAGTACATCATGAGAAACGCTGGACTGGAAGAAACACAAGCTGGAATCAAGATTGCCGGAAGAAATATCAATAACTTCAGATATGCAGATGACACCACCCTTATGGCAGAAAGTGAAGAGGAACTAAAAAGTCTCTTGATGAAAGTGAAAGAGGAGAGTAAAAAAGCTGGCTTAAAGCTCAACATTCAGAACACTAAGATCCTGGCATCTGGTCTGATTTCTTCATGGCAAATAGATGTGGGAACAGTGGAAATAGTGACAGACTTCATTTTTTGAGCTCCAAAATTACTGTAGATGGTGATTGCAGCCATGAAATTAAAAGATGCTTGCTCCTTGGAAAAAAGTTATGACCAACCTAGACAGCATATTAAAAAGCAGAGACATTACTTTGCTGACAAAGGTCCATCTAGTCAAGCTACAGTTTTTCCAGTAGTCATGAATGGATGTGAGTGTTGGACTATAAGGAAAGCTGAGCACCAAAGAATTGATGCTTTTGAACTGTGGTGTTGAAGAAGACTCCTGAGAGTCCCTTGGACTGCAGGGAGATCCAACCAGTCCATCCTAAAGGAAATCAGTCTTGAATATTCATTGGAAGGACTCATGCTGAAGCTGAAACTCCAATACTTTGGCCACCTGATATGAAGAACTGACTCACTGGAAAAGACCCTGATGCTGGGAAAGAATGAAGGCAGGAGAATAAGGGGATGACAGAGGATGAGATGGCTGGATGGCATTACTGACTCAACGGACTGAGTTTGAGTCAACTCCGGGAGTTGGTGATGGACAGGGAGGCCTGGCGTGGTGCAATCTATGGGGTCGCAAAGAGTCGGACACAGCTGAGCAACTGAACTGAACTGCTGGCCAATTAATTTTTGATAAAGGAGGCAAGAATATAAAATGGGCAAAGTCTCTTCAGGGGTGTTGGTTAAGTTTGACAGCTGCATGTAAATCAATGAAGTTAGAACACACCCTCTTGCCATGCACAAAAATAAACTCAAAATGGCTTAAAGACATAAACCTAAGACGCGACACCGTAAAAATCCTTGCCAAAAGCACAGGCAAAACATTTTTTGACCTAAATGTTTTTCTCAGGTGAGTCTCCCAAGCCAATACAAATAAAAACAAAGATAAACAGAACTGAATCAAATGTCCACGCTTTGGCATAGCAAAAAAGCCACTATTGAAAAATTTTTTTAAAAAAATGAAAAGACAATGTAAGAAATGGGAGAAAATATTTGCAAATGATATGAACCAACCAGAGCTTAATCTCCATATCATACAAACAGCTCATATAACTCAACAACAAAAAACAAACAACCCAATCAAAAAATGGGCAGAATCTTAACAGACATTTCTCCAAAGAAGGCATACAGATGACCAACACACACATGAAAAGATGCTCAACATCACCAACCATCAGTCAGTCAGTTCAGTTCTCAGTTGTGTCCGACTCTGCGACCCCATAAACTGCAGCATGCCAGGCTTCCCTGTCCTTCACCAACTCCTGGAGCTTGCTCAAACTCATGTCCATCAAGTCAGTGATGCCATCCAGCCATCTCATCCTCTGTCGTCCCCTTTTCCTCCTGCCTTCAATCTTTCCCAGCATCAAGATCTTTTCCAATGAGTCAGTTCTTTGCATCAGGTGGCCAAAGTATTAGAGCTTTAGCATCAGACCTTTCAATGAATATTCAGGATTGATTTCCTTTAGGATGGACTGGTTGGATCTCCTTGCAGTCCAAGAGACTGTCAAGAGTCTTCTCCAACACCACAGTTCAAAAGCATCAACTCTTCAGTACTCAGCTTTCTTTACAGTCCAACTCTCACATGCATACATGACTACTGGAAAAACCATAGCTTTGACTAGACAGACCTTTGTTGGCAAAGTAATGTCTCTACTTTTCAATATGCTATCTAGCTTGGTCATAGCTTTTCTTCCAAGGAGCAAGTGTCTTTTAATTTCATGGCTGCAGTCACCATCTGCAGTGATTTTGGAGCCTCCAAAAATAAAGTGTCTCACTGTTTTCATTGTTTCCCCATCTATCTGCAATGAAATGATGGAACTGGATGCCACGATCTTAGTGTTCTGAATGTTGAGTTTCAAGCCAACTTTTCCACTCTCCTCCTTCACTTTCATCAAGAGGCTCTTCAGTTCTTGTTTTCTGCTGTAAGGGTGGTGTCATCTGCATATCTGAGGTTATTGATATTTCTCCTGGCAATCTTGATTCTAGCTTGTGCCTCAACCAGCCTGGCATTTCACATGATGTACTCTACATATAAGCTAAATAAGCACAGTGACAATATACAGCCTTGACGTACTCCTTTCCGAATTGGAACTAGTCTGTTGTTCCATGTCCAGTTCTAACTGTTGCTTCTTGACCTGCACACAGATTTCTCAGGAGGCAATAAGATGGCCTGGTATTCCCATCTCTTGAAGAAATGTCCACAGTTTGTTGTGATCACACAGTCAAAGGCTTTGGTGTAGTCAATAAGGCAGAAGTAGATGTTTTTCTGGAACTCTCTTGCTTTTTCTAAGGTCCAACGGATGTCGGCAATTTCATCTCTGGATCACTAACGATCAGAGAAATGCAAATCAAAACTACAACAAGGTACCACCTCACACTGGTCAGAATGGCCAGTATAAACAAAGTCTACAAACAGTAAATCCTGGCGAGGGAATGGAGAAAAGGGAATCTACACTGTTGGTGGGAATACAAACTGGTACAACTACTAACGGAGATGAGCATCAAGGTTCCCTAAAAAACTAAAAATTGAACTACCATGTGACTCAATAATCCTATTCCCGCTCTATGTATAGGAAAACCATAATTTGAAAAGATACATGGACCCCAATGTTCATCACAGTGCTATTTACAATTGCCAAGAAATGGAAGCAACTTAAATGTCCACTGACAATGGAATAAAGAAAATGTAGTGTATATATATATATAATGAAATATTACTCAGCCATAAAAAAGAATGAAATAGTGCCATTTTCAGCAACATGGATGGACTTAAGATTATCACACTAAGTGAAGTAAGATAGAGAAAGACAAATGTAATATGTTATCACTCATTTATGGAATCTACCTAAAAAAAAAAAAAGGATACAAATGAACTTACTTACAAAATAGAAAGACTCACAGATTTCAAAAAGAAAGCTATGGTTACCAAAGGGGAAATGTGGGAGAAAGGGATAAATTAGAAGCTTGGGATTAACACACACACACACACACACACTATTATATATAAAATAGATAACCAATAAGAATTACTGTATAACATATGGAATTCTACTCATTATTCTTTAATACCTTATATGTGTAAAGAATCTGAAAATGAATGAATGTAGGTATAACTGAATCATTTTCCCACACACTTGAAACTAACACAATATTGTAAATCAATTATAGTCCAATAAAATTTAAAAAAAAAAGAAAATGCACTGATTGAAAAACAAGAAAAATAATTTTCAAATTCACTGCCAATGCAGGGGACACAGGTTCAATGCCTGGTCCAGGAAGAACCCACATGCGACGGAGCAAAGAAGTCTGGGCACTACAACTACTGAGCCAGCGCTTCCAAAGCCTGGCAGCTGCAACTGCTGAGGCTACGCGCCACAAGTACGGAAGCCTGCATGCCCTAGGGCCTATGCTCCCCAACAAGAGAAGCCACTGCAACCAGAAGCCTGGCACTGCAAAGAAGAGGAGCCCCCACTCTCTGCAACTAGAGAGAAGCCGCATGCAGCACCAAAGACCCAGCGCAGCCATAAATAAATGAACGAATCTTCTTTAAAAAAGATCCTTAAAAAAGAAAAAAAACTATCTTCATTTCTAGGCAACATGACTGTCTACAAAGAAAATCCAAAGTAATCAACAAAGAAAACTACTAAAACTAATATGAGTCTATTCAGGTTGCAGGATAAAAGATTAATGTACAAAAATCAATCATATTTTGAGGACTTCCCTGGTGGTGTAGTGGCTAAGACTCCATGTTCCCCATGCAGAGGGCTGGAGTTCGAGCCCTGGTCGGAGAATTAGACCCTACATGGTGGCATGACATAACAGTTCACATACGGCAACTAACAGGTCCCACACACCTCAACTAAGATCCAGTGTGGCCAAAAAAGTACACAAAAATTTTTTTTAATGGAAAAAAAATTTTTTTTAAATCAATTATATTTCTATTTACCAACAGTGATCAAAATTTTAATTTAAAATGTCATTTACAATAATATTTCATAACACTCATGGATACATATGACAAAAGATGTGTACAATTTGTACACTGAAAACTCCATAACATGCTGAGGGAAATTTAAAAAACACCTACATATAAGGAGAGATAAGCCAGGCTTATGGGTTGAAAGGCTTAGTACTACTAAGCTGTCAAGTCTCTGCAAATTGATCTATGGATTCACCATCATCCTCATCAGGATCCCAGGAAGCTTTTTTGTAGAAATTGACAAGATGGGTCCATAATTTATATGGAAATGTAACTTACCAGTATAGCTAAAACAGGTTTGAAAGATAATTAAGTTCAAGGACTAATAAAGCCTGATTTCAAGACTCATTATAAAGCTATAGTTATCAAGACAGTGTGGTCTGCTGTAAAGACAGACAATTCGATCAACGCAAAATACTGAGAGTACAGAAATAGTTCCATAATTATTTGGACAAATAATTTTTAACAAAACTGTAAGAGGCAATTTGGTGGGAAATGGATGGTCATTTCAGCACATGGTGCTAAGAACTGAATGTCACAGACAAAAAAATGAGTATCAACCTACACCTCACACCATACACAAAAAATCAAGTCAAAATGGATCACAGGTCTAAACTACCGAACTTCTAGAAACATATGAGAAAACCTTTATGGCCTTGAGTTAGGCAAAGATCTCATATGTAATACCAAAAGCATGATTCATAAGAAAAATACTGATAAACTGAACTACCTCAAAATGAAAAACTTCAAAAGACAGTTAAAAGAATACAAAGGTAAGCCACAGACTGGGGAAAAAATTTGCAAAACATATCTGATAAAGGATTTATATTCAGAACATATTAAGAACTCACAAAATTCAATGGTAAGACAATAAACAATCTAATAGGAAAAAAAAAAAAGGCAAAACAACCAACGAACCAAATATTAGAACAGACATTTCAGCAAAGAAAATAAATGGATAGCAAAAATCACATAAAAAGACACTTAACAGCATTAGTCATGAGAGAAATGCAAACTAAAACCACAATGAGATACCACCATTCACATCCATAGGAATGGCTAAAATGACAAAGACTGACCCACCAAGTATTGGCAAAGACTTAGAGGAACTGGAAGCATCATACACTTCTGGTGGGAATGTAAAATGGTACAGTTTTTTGAGAAACACTTTGGAAGTTTCTTAAAAAGTGAAACACGCACCAATCAAATGATTTACTCCATTCTACTCCTAAGAA
The DNA here is from genome assembly GCA_006408695.1 of Aepyceros melampus. Taxonomy (NCBI): domain Eukaryota; kingdom Metazoa; phylum Chordata; class Mammalia; order Artiodactyla; family Bovidae; genus Aepyceros; species Aepyceros melampus. The sequence goes on along the minus strand of SJXQ01013148.1, from coordinate 1,314,652 downwards.
AAATGATGGCATGCATCTTGCATGAAAACCTTTATAACAGCTTTATGTGTAATGGGTGAAAACTGGAAAACCCAAATGTCCATAAACAGATGAATGAATAAACATACTCATATAATGAATATGCATTATATGCCATACAGTGGACCCCTCCCTATCAATAAAAAGGAATGAAAAGTTACTGACACCCATAACAACAAGGGTGGCCCTCAAAAACAACCATGTTAAGTTAAAGAGGCCAGGCAAAAAGGAGTCCATGCTGTAAAATATAAGATTTTAGAAAAAGCAAGCTAACCCCCAGTAACAGAAAGCAGATCGGGGTCTCCTAGAGATGAAATAGAGAAGGCCTGGGAGGAAGGGGATGATGACAAAGGCACGGGAGGAAAACTCTGTGGGAAGTGAGCACACTCATTATCTTGACTACAATGTTAGCTTCATGGGTACATTCATAATCTATACTATATCAAATTGTACTTTAAAGATGCACAGTTCATTGTAGCGCAATTAATCTCAATATTTAAAATCAACAGGGCTTCGTATCTAATGATGGAGCAGGAGTTACAGAGAACATATTTGCAAGACCCATTAGAATCGAATTTCAATCCACTATAATTACTACTGTACTTCCAGTGCCTAAATCAGTACTTGGTATAGTACAAGCTCAACCAACACTTGTAAACAAACCGCACCCCTCGCGCCACAGTGAGAACACACATGCAAGGGTAGGACAGAGGCCAAGGCTGAGTCTAGGTGATTTCAACCAAAACCTGACGGCGTCACAAAATTCTCCAGTCAGGAGCCTTTGATGATGCTTATCATCGTGTCTCACAGTGATCTGGCCTCACATGTTAACAATTTACATAGACACTGATACAGATTTCTGCTCTAAAATTCATGGCAAACCAGTAACATTCTCAGCCCTACAGGCCAGCTTTGTTACCCATGGCTCCATTGCAAGTGCCAAGAGGAGAATGTATTTCTTTGGCAGTCCCCACTGACAATCCACATCTTCACTTTTAGTCTCCTTAGTGGAAACATGATCAGATTTATGTTTTCTGGTATAAGTTATCTTAGGACCTATTTGGTACATTTGTTCAGTTCAGTCGCAGTCGCTCTGTCGTGTCCGACTCTTTGCGACCCCATGGACCACAGCACGCCAGGCCTCCCTGTCCATCACCAACTCCCAGAGTTTACCCAAACTCATGTCCATTGAGTCAATGATGCCATCCAACCATCTCATCCTCTGTCGTCCCCTTCTCCTTCTGCTTTCAATCTTTCCCAGCATCAGAGTCTTTTCAAATAAGTCAGCTCTTCACATCAGGTGGCCAAAATACATTTAAGCTTCCTGTTAAAATAGACTCAATCTATTCCACTGACTTACAAAGCTTTTGAAGAAGCACAAAGTTTTTCTGATGATCTGAATGTTTTGATTAAAAAAAAAAAAAACCCACCTCTGTGTTCCATAATACAGACAAAGTGTTTTGATCCTTAGAAAATATCATGAATTGATTTTCTTAGCAATGGTACAGCAGATGTTTCAATTACAAATTCTGGTATTTGCAATCACTACGCACTGTACATTCTCACTGGAGGTCTGTGATTGACTATGCTATGGTATGGTTAAGTTTCCAAGAGGCAAAGACCATTCCGAGATTCTAAGGGGCAGTGTGTGTGTCCTAATTTAGCCAACCTCAAACAACACTAGAGGCCACAAGGGCAAAGACATACAGGTTTAATTACGTCCTATCTCAAGAAAAGCTCAAAGCCATGTCCTTAACAGTGGAGTAATAACATTTCCAATACATAACGGCTATCCAGGAAGAGGTGGGCAAGCATTTGGCTGGATGGGGTATATTGCTAATGAGAATAAGGTGAATGTGATAACCATATCCCACTACAGGTAAGCAAAATCCCAGGTTATGGTAAAGAAGTTTTTCAAAGAATTATTTTGTTAATTAGTATAATTTATACAAGGTAGCTGTGATTATGAGAAGGCACCTAGGAAGATGGGAAAGTGACGAAGAGAAGCGAGGTGAACTAACATGATTACGTGCCTGGTACTATGTACATGTTACTTGACACCCATGACATTCCCATGCAGGAGCTGTAACTGCTCCTCTTACAGACGCGAGAACTGACAGCAAAGTGGAGTAACCTGTCCCACGGCGACACCTCTGACCACGCTGGAGCTCTCGGTTTCTAGTTCAGGCCTGCTGGCTCCAAAATCTTGATAGTCTCATTACTCTGATGCAAGTTACATAGGAAGATACCAACAGAAGAAAGGCAAATAATATGCGTGGCTTATTTTTGCTGATGAGAATGCCAGCGAAAAGCTGCCGTGACAGACTGAGTCTCAGTGGACTGACTTACTTCAAGGAGGAATCTCCAACGCCAATACACCCTCGCAAGCTCAGCTTCCTCAGGAACCCGCCACATCGCTTTGAGATGTTTTCCACCACTCGACCCTTCAATGGAGAAAGTTGGAGAAAATCTTATTCATGCTGCTTATCTAACAGCAAAATAACCTGAAGTTTAGGAACTAAGTATGTATTTCCAGGTGTAACAGACGATATTTTAGAACATTCTTACAACACCCCACTTCTGCTCCTAGTGTATAAAGGGACTGCAAGCATTGAAAAAATGTTTTCAATTAAAACATTAAGTCTTTTTAAAAATCACACACTACTCTTTGAAAGCCTTGACTCTGGAGGTAGGCCTCCCCAAGCCAGGGCTCACAGCTACTCCACAAATTCTAAGGCTTTTTGAGGCCAGCTATGGCAACACTGGCTGCTGGGCAGAGATCTAAAACAATGCTGCTTAAAAAAAAAAAAAAAAAAAGAATCTATTTAAGCTAAACAGTACTACTCTAAAAATATGAAAATGCAACATAAAAGCTACCCCTCTTTCTTCTCAACAATCCCCTGTTGAAACACATTGCTTTAAAAAGGTAACTTTGGCTGGGTTCCTGGCAGATATATGAGAACACTGATTAAGCACTTCCACTTTTTCAGGCATGATTTTAATACTTTCTCTTAAGGCTCATTTAATATTCACAATAACTGTGCAGACTACTCTTCCATGGACTAATAAGGAAGAGAATGTCTGAAACAAAGGAAATCCCTTGGGATGTCTCTCATATTAATATGCCCTAGGATGAAAGTCAACGGGAAACTGAAGCCAGTCCAAAGAGGACTATTCATGGCTTTGGGAATGGCAGTTTGGGTCACTCCACCAAATAAGGAACCACAACAAGCTGAGGGGCTTGCTGAAGACAAAAAGAACACAGAATGTGTGGCAGAAGGTAGTTGTAAGTGCCAACTCTGACCACATGAGCAGTTACAGAGATCAGGACTGTAACTGTTGTACTTTCTCCCTATTTTGTTATGAATGTGTGTGTACAGAACAAACATTTTTCTGTCTTTCCTGTCTTATCCTCTTTCTGTGTGATATGAGATGTACTGACTTTGTATCATCGGAGAAGGCAATGGCACCCCACTCCAGTACTCTTGCCTGGAAAATCCCATGAGCGGAGGAGCCTGCTAGGCTACAGTCCATGGGGTCGCTAAGAGTCGGACACGACTGAGTGACTTCACTTTTACTTCTCACTTTCATGCACTGGAGAAGGAAATGGCAACCCACTCCAGTGTTCTTGCCTGGAGAATCCCAGGGACGGGGGAGCCTGGTGGGCTGCCGTCTATGGGGTTGCACAGAGTCGGACACGACTGAAGCGACTTAGCAGCAGCAGCAGCAGCAGCAGACTTTGTATCATAGTAAAGTTCTTTCAATTCTGCATTCACGTGCTGAAGGCACCGAGCGTCAGGAAGAATGAATAGCACTCTAGGAGTTTGCCTCCGCTTCTGAGGAGGGGCTTAAGCGTATTTTTCATTGTACGCTGGCTAGCTGAATCACATTAGGTGGAATCATGAGTTCATGCTGTCTTTATGTAGAGACTAAGTATGGCTTAAGGACACGCCTATGGGTGCAAGTTGACCAGGGGTGAACTCATGACGATTAATTTCGTGGCCAACATGACCGGGTCAGAGTGCCAGTCTGACTTGGCCAAACATCGTTCTGGGTGTTGTCCGCAAGGGTTTCTGGATGAGCTTAGCATCTGAATCAGCAGGCTGAGTAAAGCAGATTGTCTGCCCCAGCAGGGGTAACAGAGCAAAAAGGGCTGACTGAGAGAGATCTCCAGCCTGACGGCTGAGCCAGACATTGCTCTTTTTTGGCCTTCGGACCTGGGCTGAAACATCAACTCCTCTTGGGTCTCGAACCTGCCAGCTTTCAGACTGGAATTCATACACTGGCTCTGCTGGCTCACAGGCCTTCTGACTCAGACGGGCTACAGCTCTCCTGGGCCTCCAGCTTGCGGACGGCACGTCTGGGAACTTCTCAGCCTCCATCATCACATGACCCAATTCCTCATAAGGGATCTCTGTGTCTGTATCTATATACACACACAAAATCTTATTGGCTCTGCTTTCCTGGAGAATCGAGACTAATACAGGGTGGATTCAATATCTTCATTTTGCAAATAAATAAAGTGGTTAAATTGCCAAAATTACACTTCAATGAGTAGCAGAGTTGGGGTTCATATGGAGTTTTTGTGACTCTAGAAGCTGTGTCCTCTGCGTGATAATCACACCCACAAGCGAGGAAATACTGAAAAGGCCACTGTTTCATCTGTAATACTATCATCCTTTCTTTACAAAACAACTATCTTGACACTGAACTCTAAGCACTAAGAGTCCACTGCTGCTATTGCTGCTGCTAAGTCGCTTCAGTCGTGTCCAACTCTGTGCGATCCCACAGACGGCAGCCCACCAGGCTCCCCTGTCCCTGGGATTCTCCAGGCAAGAACACTGGAGTGGGTTGCCATTTCCTTCCCCAAGAGTAGACATTCTCTCAAACCGTAGTATTACAGAACCAAGATTCACACAGACTGGCTAACAACTTAAGCTGAAAATCCAAATTCTGATCTTGCTGGTGGCTTTATCTGTGCTTTCTTGAGTCCTACCTATGTTAATAACTAGTTTTTGAGCCAAAATTCCAGAAATCTTTAAAATAAATTTGTCAGTGGCAGGGAAAAAAAAAGATTATGAGTTGGAAATCCAAGATAAATATCTAAACACTGAATAAAATTGCAAAAATAGCTCCACACCAATGTCTACAGATAGAGCCATCATTGTATTTTCTCCATTTCAAGTTAGTCACACTTATACAAACTTCCTGTTCTTCCTTCTTTGGAGGAGAAGTTTTTATATCGGAATTAAAAAAATTACATTCAGAATTTTCTGTTCCACTGTTTCTAAATAAGAGGAAAAAACATAAGCAAATCCTTTTCAAATGCAAATTCCAGTCAGCAACACTGTGTAGCACCCACTAGAGAGTATGCTATAGGTAAGCGTTTTAGAAAGAAAGGCGTCACAGAAAAATAAGGCCTAACAGAGGAGCCCTTGGACTTACAACTTTCAGATCAGACTATTTGGTTATTTCTCATTTTTGGCCTCACAGACTCTTAATAATCATGAAGACAACAAAATGTTCAGCTTTCAAAGGCATGGAAAATGCTTAAACATCAGGGAGATGACACTTACTCAGGAGAGAGTGATGCTTAGGGAGAGGCCCGATGCACGCCCGCCACCCGCATCACTGTTCTGCCTTTTCTCTGAGATTCAAATCAAGGTATCTACTCTCTCTCTTCTTACTAGGTGAGTGACCTTGGGTAAGTTACTCAAATTTTTTGTGCCTGTTTCTCCCACTTGGTGTTTTTGAGAAGGCTAAATTAATACACAGAAAGTACTTAGAAATACTTACTGGCATACGGTAAATACTCTTAGCATACCAGTCCTGCTCCCTGGCACTTTCTCTCTTCTCTCAACAGACCCACTTTTGTCCCAAACAAATGAATCTGAGACCACAGTTTATCCGTGGGATGCTTCCCAGGGTGATCACCCAGAGGTCCTGTTAGTGTCCACGGCTGGTGGTGGTTTAGTTGCTAAGTCGTGTCCGACTCTTGTGACCCCATAGACTCTAGCCCACCAGCCTCCTCTATCCATGGGATTCTCCAGGCCAGAATACTAGAGTGGGTTGCCATTCACTTCTCCAGAGGATCTTCCCGACCCAGGAATCAAACCCGGGTCTCCTACATTGCAGGCAGAGTCTTCACGGACTGAGCTAGGAGGGAAGGACCCGTTATTTGCTATGGGAGGCCCCATACTTGGTTTAGAATCCAACCTGGATTCACACTGGTGGCCCAGAGCAGGGACTAATTGTGTTAGACTATATTCTTCACAGGTAGTTCTCTACACGTGTGGTGAGCCATGACCTGGTCTCCTTTAGTAGAAGTGGGGCTTTCCTGGTGCGGGAGACCTGGTTTCAACCCCTGGGTTGGGATGATCCCCTGGAGAAGGGCATGGCAACCCAGTCCAGTGTTCTTGCCTGGAGAATCCCATGGACAGAGGAGCCTGGTGGGCTGCAAAGAGTCAGACATGACTGAGCAATTAACACTTCCACTTTAGTGGAAGTACTCAAGTACTTCTGCAATGCGTTTATACAGCTGCAGTCAGCTAAAATAGTGAGATCAAATAATGTACAGGGTAGTGATATTTACGTGAAATAGCATTTTTTTCCATGGCACACTGTGTGGCATGCAGGATCTTAGCTCCCCCACCAGGGGACTGCACTGGGTACACAGAGTCTTAACCACTGGACTGCCAGCGAAGTCCTGAAATGGTATTTTTTAAATATCTGAACTGAAAAGCTTTTTATGTGCCTTCCAAAAAGTTGTAGTTTGGAAAAATCAAAGAAAACTGATGATTTAAAAAAAAAAAAAAACCCACAGGAAAAAAATGCTTACATTTTTTTTTAAAAACAATGACTCTCCTTTACCCAGAAGAAATGACCACAATTTTTAGAATTTAATATTCTCCCCGACATCGCTAAGGAAACACGATGAACAAAGCTCTATAGATTATCAGTTCGAAGGGGAAATATATGTCAGCATGTTTGGGAGGGGCTCTGTTGTAATCATTAAGTCTGGAAGGAGTTTTAAACAATTCCTGACTCAGGGACCAGAGTTCAAGCCAAGAACTCGCGTTTATCTTTCCAGGGAGCCTGGGAAAGCCTGAGGCCCCTGCCCCATGCCAAGCTCAGAGCACAGGAACCTGCGTGGAGGCCGAGTGTGGTCAGCCTTGTGCTCAGCCCTGCCTCCGGCAGCGGCATTGCTTCCCTGGGTTAGACGGCTCCGGGACAGGCATCAACGACTCGATGGACACGAGTCTGAGCAAACCCCGGGAGATGGTGAAGAACGGGGAAGCCTGGTGTGCTGCAGTCCACGGGGTGGCCAAGAGTCGGACACGACTGAGCGACTCAACACCCACAGAGAGACAGGCAAGCAGCAAGTGCCCAGAGAAGGAGGGGATGGGCCTCCACATCCGGCCATTAGTTCTTGGTAACACTCTCTCCCTGTTAGACGTATTTCCCTATCCATTAGAAAAGACACAAAATATATAATACAAACATGTGAACACGCTACATGAGCACCTGATTTAAAACACAATTCCACTACACTGAGCTGACTGAACTAGAAATCAGTAAGGTTTTGCTAACAATGGGCAGATGATAACCTTTATCATCTCCAGATCCTTGAACAGCACTCCAGACGGTTACTGCGTGCAGTACTCTTTATTACTCCCTGTGTCTTTGTGGTTAGAAATGCGTATTTAATATTAAAGTTGTTTTAAGAGAAATTTTCTCATTTGATCTGGTTTACCATTCTTTTTTTTTAATTAATAGTTTATTAATAGCTTCTTTATCAGTTTAACTGGCAGATATAATCAAAGGACTCAGAAGAAAAGTGACATTATATTACTAACTGTTTGCCAGGTTGAATCTTTAACCCACGGAGCTGTGTATATTTTTTTACATTCCATATTTGGTTAATTTGACACAAATTAGAACTCCCAATTCTAGAAAGGCTCAACTGTATTCAAATTAAGCAGGAAAATATCTAATTGCTATTGCCGAAGAATTCACACGGAGAAGGCAATGGCACCCCACTCCAGTACTCTTGCCTGGAAAATCCCATGGATGGAGGAGCCTGGTGGGCTGCAGTCCATGGGGTCGCGAAGAGTCGGACACAACTGAGCGACTTCACTTTCACTTTTCACTTTCATGCATTGGAGAAGGAAATGGCAACCCACTCCAGTGTTCTTGCCTGGAGAATCCCAGGGACAGGGGAGCCTGTGGGCTGCCGTCTATGGGGTCACACAGAGTCGGACACGACTGAAGCGACTTAGCAGCAGCAGCAAGAATTCACAAGCACTGTGCTCTCAAGTGGGGGAATAAGCAGTATTGAATAGTGTTGTTTAGTCACTTAGTCGATAAGTCATGTCCAACTCTTTCGTGACCCCTGGACTACAGCCCACCGGGCTGGCTCCTCTGTCCACAGGATTTTCCAAGCACGAATACTGGAGTGGAGTGCCATTGCCTTCTCCAGGTGGTCTGCCATTCTTAAATGAAGACATTTACTATTTTCAGGTAAATACACCAGAATCCTGGAATTATAAAGGCTCTGAAGATTACTTCCCTTCCTTATTTCATAAATAATAAAACCAAGGCAGGCATTGAAAGAGTACATGTAGCCTTAGGTGGCTGAGCTGGAGGGACGTCTCTGTCTCCAGCCTCCCTCCTGGGCTCCTGCCTCTGCCATTCCGCCATTCCTAGTGCTGAATGAGAATTCTCAGCGGAGTTCTCAGGTCAATAAATACTTGTCAAGAGTCTCCTAAGACTGAAGCACTGAACCAAGTTTTACCGATACAGGGGTAAGGCTCTGGAAAGCTGAGTGGTAAAGCTCAGACTGTAAATGTGAATAAGGGGTAAAGTAAAATGCTGTCCTGATAAAGCAGAGAGTAAAGCACAAGCAGAATTTTGGTCTTGAAGTATGCAAATACTCCCAGGTGTTTTTCTTCTCTATCCCACCTTGGCGGCGAAATATTAAATCTAAAAGCGGTAAATGAAAGGGCAGGAAAGAGTGAGCAGTTGGCTTATCTTTTAAAAAATCTTCAGTCTAAAGCAGGTTAACTTACCTCTACATCTGTTTGAAAGTTGAAAAGGTCTATTCTTTGCCAGTTGCTTCCATCCAGGGCTAAGATGTTCCAAGCCTGGGAGGTTGGGAGGGATTAGGGTGAAAAAGATTAATTTATTGAGATTGTTAAAGTCTTGATTTAACTTTTCTATTTCCAAACATTTATTCTTGATAGATATTAGTCAATAATCAAATGTGGAATTATGATAATACTGTTATGTTAAATATAAAAGATGATATTTTAATTTTTAACTATTTGCTTGAGTGAAAACTTAGCTTCATTCTAACAATACTTGATTATTTCTTTTTTACAATTTATTTCTTCTTTTATTTATTTCTTTTAATTGGAGGCTAATTACTTTACATGATTACTTCTTGATTACAAATCTGGTTAATATCCTACCTTGGAAATCTGTGCACATCGGCACAAGGTTACTATATCCAAGAAGGAAAATATTCTAGGAAGAAAAGCACAAAAATGAGATGGTATTAAAATTTTAGAATATCTGTAGTTGAAAGATAAAAGCTAGTGTGCCATCTGCATATTAATAACTTTTTCAAGATTTCTCAATTCATAATACACAAGGGCACTATAATTTTACCTCACTACTGTGAAATAGTAAATGTTTGCACATTCCAAAGTTGTTGTAGAAACATTACACAAATTCCCTTAAACCAGCACTCATTAAACTTTTATTTCTCTTGTTCTAAATCACAGACATGGGACAGTAGATCGTAACTTGTTATATTCAAAGACCAATCTCACCTGCCAGACACTGAGCTAGTGAGAGCAAGCCCCTAACACAAGTGCAAACTCCCCTTTTGGTAGGAGACACACCAAACAGGCTCAGGTGCCTGAGGCTCAAACAGTATAGCCAAGAAAAGCTCCACAATAAAACCCACTTGCTTTTTATGTATTTGTCCACAGGGCAGAAAGATGGAGCTCATTACCTGGAAAGGTCTATAAATGACCAGTTTTTCCTGAGCAAAAGCCAAGAAGTTATAGAAGATAGGAAAGATAGGGAAAAAGAAAAGAAGAGAGAAGTAACCTAAAACCTAGTGGACACTGTCAATGTGGCAGGGTCGGAGAGAGTGCCGGACATTCCAGCAGCAGAGCTGAACTGCTGACAGCGCGGTATAATAGTTGCCTGTGCCTCAGTGCTCAGCAGTAACAGCTGAAAACAAAAAGCAGCCTTCCTGGGGAGGAAGAGTGGATGGCACTGCAGTCAGGTACAACAGGGTCTCAACCCCCACAGCACCGGAAGTTAAGCAGGACAGTCTGTGCCTGTGCGTGTGGAATGGGGAGGAAAGAGATGGCAAACAGCCACCTGTAAAGTTCTTTAAAACTCTTCACAGGTAACAATCAGCGGTGAGTTGAAAATCCACAGGCTTGGAGAAGACGGTAGATCCACAAACCACCAGAGCACTGCGCCTACAATAAAGCACCCAGGAGCAGCACCACAGGGCTTGTGATGTGCAGATACTGTTCTACTATGCAGACTGCTAGCATTTTCTAGGGAAAAGCAAAGGAGAGAAGCGCAAGTGCTGCGTTCATCTTAAAAGACTCAATGCAACTTTGTACACAGGAAAATGCTGGTGGGGAAAATGTGTACCAAATATACACACACATATAATAAACATATTTCAGGGTGTCTGTACACCTACAAGACATTGCTTCCATGGTGGTATGTCTTGCCCCACCAACTCAAATGTCTGTGTTCTATGCGCTATGACCAATCCCCAGTGAGCCACAACTGATCCTGAGCTCACTGAAAGGCCAAGGACCAGAGAGAGAGGCATGGGAATGCTACACGTGGGTCACGCTTCACAGCGCACCCGCTCTAGACTACAAGCTGAAGGTAGAAAGGGGTCAGCTAACTTTCCCTTGAAAACATCCCTCAACAATGCACCACCTTGGAGACCACACACTCTACCGCCTCTCAGTTATCATAACAACACTGATAAGTGTGCACTTGAAAATTATATGCTAGCACTGTTTATGTTAGTCATTTAATTGTCACAACAATGCCATGAGGTGCTATTATGCTCTCCATTTTACACATAAGAACACTGAGCACCTCCCAAGGCCACACAGATAGAAAGAGCAGAGTCAGAATCTGAACCCATGTAGTGCCTGGAGAATCCCAGGGACGGGGGAGCCTGGTGGGCTGCCGTCTATGGGGTCGCACAGAGTCGGACCCGACTGAGGCGATTTAGCAGCAGCGCAGTGCAGCATGACAGCCCATGGCCATGATGCCACACAAAGATACAGCTCCTGTTCCCGCAGGATTAGGCTGGAGGCTCTTCAACCGCACAGCAGATGAGGCAGCCTGTGCTGAGCAAGCATGCTGCATGGAAACTGCATCTATAAAGCTAGACTCTAACTCACACGTTCAGACGCTAGTGCGAGCCAACATCTCGTGCTCACGGCCCGGCGCTGCAGATGCTGGTGGAGAAACAGACAGCCTTCACTCTTTGCCCTATCCTCCCCACACGACCATCACATGTAGCTGCATCTGTACGCACAGGCATGCTACAACTCCCAACTGCCCAGGAAGCCAAAAGCCTGAATCACGTTTCAATGAAGAAAACGAACGCCCTGAATGACAGAGCCTGGGACACGGGCAACAGAAGCAGAGTTAGCTCAAGGGGTAAGAGTTTTAAAGAAGAGGTTAAATACTCAATTTGCATCAAACTTCAAAACCTAACATTTTCCATTTTTTAAATGAAAACTTGGGCAGGCTTCCAGGAAAAGATAGTTCCTATCAACTTAAATACACAATGTAACTATGAACAATTTCAAAACTTTTTTTTGGAAATTGCTTCCTACCTCCAATGTGATAACCACCCTTTGTTAGGAGAGCCCTGAAATGACAACTTGGTTACAAATAAATACACACGGGGTATACAGGAGTGGATGTGTTTCTGCTTCACTGGTCTGTCTGCCTCTGTGGCAGTAAGACTGTTTTAATTATGAAGCTTAAAGATCTTGATGTCTAGTAACTCCAGTCCTTCAACTTTGTTTTTCTTCATCAAGATTATCCTGGTTATTCTTGGCTACTCTCAGTTTTTGAATTTCTGCTTGTGTTTTAGAATCAGCATATCACATTTCACAAAAAATTTTTTTAACTTTTACTGGGATTATGCTGGATTTATAGACACTCTGGGGTCTATAAAATTTTACAGTGGTTAAGTCTTCCAACCCACAAACATGATATACTCCATTATTTATTTAGGACTTTACTACTCATAGTAATTTTTCTATTTCTCGACATAGAGGCTGTTCAGTTTTAGATTTGCTCTCTCCTCCCGGCTATTTGATGCTGTTACTATTAAAATGGAATTTTTTAAATGTCATTTTCTAATTGTTGCTAGTATGTAGTCAATTTTCATATACTACTTGCATATAGCAACATTTCCAAATTCATTTATATATTCTAAGGATTTTCTACAAATAAAATCAATACACTTGAGAACAATGAAAATTTTCTTTCTTCCTTTTCAATGACCATACTTTTATCCTTTTCCCTGCCTCACTGAAGTGGCTGTGATTGTCTCTAGTACCTACAATGGTGATGAAAGACATCTTTTTCTCAGTCCCATCTCAGAAAAAGCTGTCATTCTTTAATCATTCATTCAGTTCAGTTGCTCAGTCGTCTCCGACTCTGCGACCCCATGAATCGCAGCACGCCAGGTCTCCTTGTCCATCACCAGCTCTCGGAGCTCACCCAGACTCACGTCCATTCATTACTGGATGATTATTGCTACAGGGCTTCCCCTGCCGCTTCAGTTTTCTAAAGTTACTCTGCTATGCCCTATGAAATATGTTTTGCACATGTATAAAATACATGGTTTTAACAGCATTTTTTTAACATACATTTATTTCCTCTTTTAAAAATTCATTAAATACAAGCACAGAGTTCCTATATATTCCTGCCATCTTGAGAAAGATACATGCACAGTTTCCCCTATTATTAACACCCTGCATTAGTGTGGTAACAATTAATGAATTTATATTGATATATTGTCATTAACTAAAGTCCACAGTTTATGACAAAGTTCACTATCTGTATTGTACAGTTCTATGGCTTTCGACAAATGCGTGATGAAATATATCTACCACTATAGTATCATATAGAAGAGTTTACCCCCTAAAAATCACTTGTGCTTGTCCTGTTACTCTCATCTATCTTCCTCATGAATCTTTGGCAACCACTGGCCTTTTCCGGAGTGTCATATAACTGGAGTCACACAGTATGTAACTGTTCGATTAGCTTTCTTCATCATACATATGTTTCTGTATCTTTTAGTCAGACAACAGCTAATCACTTTTTATTCCTGAATAATATTCCACTGTATGGCTGTGTCATTGTTTCAGTTCAGTTCAGTCGTTCAGTTGTGTCCGTCTCTTTGCGACCCCATGAATCGCAGCACGCCAGGCCTCCCTGTCCATCACCAACTCCCGGAGTTCACTCAGACTCACGTCCATTGAGTCCGTGATGCCACCCAGCCATCTCATCCTCGGTCGTCCCCTTCTCCTCCTGCCCCCAATCCCTCCCAGCATCAGAGTCTTTTCCAATGAGTCAACTCTTCACATGAGGTGGCCAGAATACTGGAGTTTCAGCTTTAGCATCATTCCTTCCAAAGAAATCCCAGGGTTGATCTCCTTCAGGATGGACTGGTTGGATCTCCTTGCAGTCCAAGGGACTCCCAAGAGTCTTCTCCAACACCACAGTTCAAAGGCATCAATTCTTTGGCACTCAGCTTTCTTCACAGGCCAACTCTCACATCCATACATGACCACAGGAAAAACCATAGCCTTGACTAGACAGACCTTTGTTGGCAAAGTAATATCTCTGCTTTTGAATATGGTATCTAGGTTGCTCATAACTTTTCTTCCAAGGAGTAAGCATCTTTTAATTTCATGGCTGCAATCACCATCTGCAGTGATTTGGGAGCCCCCCAAAATAAAATCTGACACTGTTTCCACTGTTTCTCCATCTATTTCCCATGAAGTGATGGGACCAGATGCCATGATCTTCGTTTTCTGAATGTTGAGCTTTAATCCAACTTTCTCACTCTCCTCTTTCACTTTCATCAAGACGCTTTTTAGTTCCTCTTCACTTTCTGCCATAAGAGTGGTGTCATCTGCATATCTGAGGTTGATACTTCTCCCAGCAATCCTGATTCCAGCTTGTGCTTCTTCCAGTCCAGCGTTTCTCATGATGTACTCTGCATAGAAGTTAAATAAGCAGGGTGACAATATACAGCCTTGACATACTCCTTTTCCATTTGGAACCAGTCTGTTGTTCCATGTCCAGTTCTAACTGCTGCTTCCTGACCTGCATATAGGTTTCTCAAGAGGCAGGTCAGGTGGTCTGGTATTCCCATCTCTTTCAGAATTTTCCAGTTTGTTGTGATCCACACAAAGGCTTTGGCATAGTCAAGAAAACAGAAATAGATGTTTTTCTGGAACTCTCTTGCTTTTTCCATGATCCAGTGGATGTTGGCAATTTGATCTCTGGTTCCTCTGCCTTTTCTAAAACCAGCTTGAACACCTGGAAGTTCACAGTTCACGTACTGAAGCCTGGCTTGCAGAATTTTGAGCATCACTTTACTAGCGTGTGAGATGAGTGCAGTTGTTCAGTAGTTTGAGCATTCTTTGGCATTGCCTTTCTTTGGGATTGGAATGAAAACTGACCTTTTCCAGTCCTGTGGCCACTGCTGAGTTTTCCAAATTTGCTGGCATATTGAGTGGAGCACTTTCACATAATCATCTTCCAGGATTTGAAACAGCTCAACTGGAATTCCATCACCTCCATTAGCTTTGTTTGTAGTGATGCTTTCTAAGGCCTACTTGACTTCACATTCCAGGATGTCTGGCTCTAGGTGAGTGATCACACCATCGTGATTATCTGGGTCATGAAGATCTTTTTTGTACAGTTCTTCTATGTATCCTTGCCACCTCTCCTTAATATCTTCTGCTTCTGTTTATCCAATCATTTATGTAAGGACATCCTCGTTGCTTCCAGTTTCGTGATTATGAATTATATGGCTATAAATATGTGTACACAGGTGAGTGCTTTCCACTCAGTTGGAGCATAAATGCTGGATATGTAAGTTTACGCTTAGCTGTAAGAGACGGCCAAACTGTCTACCAAAATTGTTATGCTGTTTTGAATCACCAGCAATGAAGGAGAGTTCCTGTTGCTCTGAATCTTGCCAACATCTGATAGGTTTTTAAATTTTACCATTCTAGTACATGTACAGCAATATCTCATTTTATTTTAGCTTTTAATTCCTGAATGATATATGATATTAAGCATCTTTTCATATGCTCATTGCATCCGTTTATCCTCTCTGGTGAGGTGTCTGTTCAGATCTTTTGCCCATTCTTTAAACTGGTTATTTCCTTATTGGATTTTACGTGCTCTTGGTATATTGTGGACATCAGTCCTTTATCATATAGTCTTTGCAAATATTTTCTCCCAATCTGTGGCTTGCGTTTTCATTCTATTAACAATGTCCTTCTCAGAGAAGTTTTAATAAAGTCCAACTTGTCAATTTTGTCTTTCATGGATCATGCTTTTGATATTGTAGCTAGAACTTAGTCAAACCAAAGGTCACCCACATATTCTCCAATGCTTCCTTCTACAAGTTTTATAGTTTCAGGTTTTATATTTAGACTTATGATTCATTTTGAGTTGATTTTTGTGAAAGCTGTAAGATCTATTATTCCAATGGCACTTGTTGAAAACAAAGATGTATTTTCTCCATTAAATTGATTTTTCCCCTTTGTCAAATATCATCTGACTTTGTGTGGCTCATTTTCTGGGCTCTGTATTCTGTTCTGTTGATCTGTTTATTCTTTCACCAATACCACACTGAATTGATTACTAAAGCTTAAGTCTTTGTAGGTCAGTTGTGTTAATCCTCAAACTTTGTTCTTCAGGAGTATATTGGCCTTTCAGAGTCTTTTGCCTCTCTGTATAAACTTTAGAGTGGATTTGTCAATACCCACAAAATAACTCAGTGGTATTTTATCAGAATTGTGTTGATTCTACAGATCAATTTGGAAAGAATCGACATTTTAACAATACTGAGTTTTCTTTTCCGTTAATATGTAACATCTCTTCAATTCTTCAAACCTCCTTTGATTTCTTTCACTGGAGTTTTGGAGTTTTCATCATATAGATCTTTTGACAGATTCATACTCAAGTGTTTCATTTTTTGAGTCTCATGTAAATGGTATTGTTTTCAATTTCAATTTGGAGTTGGTCACTGCTGCTAAACAATATGAGAAATGGCAACAGGAAAATAGTTATCTATTGCACTTAACCTTGTATCCTGCGATGTTATATAACTGCTTATTAATTACAGGACTATTTTGTCAATTATTTGCAATTTTCTATGTATATAATCATGTCATTTACAAACAAAATCAGCTTTATTTCTTCTTTCCCAATGTATACCTTTTCTTTTCTTATCTAATTATATTAGGTAGGATTTCCAGTAGTACTATGATGAACAGGAATGGTAAGAGGGGAAATCATTTTCTGGTTTCTGATGTCAGATTTAAAGCATCCAGTTTTTCACCATTAAATATAGTGTTAGCTTCAAGGTTGTTGTATAAATATTCTTGAGGAAGTTCCCCTCTATGTTCATTTTTTTGAGAGTTTTAATCACGAATGAGTGTTAAAATTTGCCAAATACTTTTTCTGGATCTACTGATAAGAGCATATGATTTCTTTGTTAGATCATAGATGTGATAGCTTATCTTGATTTTTTAATGTTGAAGAATCCTCGCAAGCCTGAAATAAATCCCACTTGGTTATAGTACGTAATTCGTTCTGTACATTGTTCAATTTGAGTTGCTAATATTTTGGTGAAGGCTTCTGCATCTACACTCATGATAAAAACTGTTCTGTACTTTTCCTTCCTTTTTCAAACATTTTTTATTTTCATCTTTGCTGCACTGGGTCTTTCTTGCACACGGCTTTTCCAGTTGTGGTGAGTAGGGGCTCCTTCCTAGTTGTGATGTGCAGGCTTCTTACTGAGGGGCTTCTCTTGCTGCAGAGCGCAGGGTTTTGGGAATGCAGGGTTTTGGGAGCACAGGCTCAGTGGTGCACAGGCTCCGGTGCCCTGCGGCATGTGAGACCTTTCTGGACCAGGGACTGAACCCGTGTCCACTACACTGGCAGGCAGATTGTTAACCACTGGACCACATGAAGTCCTTCCTGTACTTTTCCTTTCTATAACCTCTTTATCTGGTTTTAGTATTAGGCTAATGCCAGCTTCACAGAATGAGTTAGTTAGGAATTATTCTGCTCCCATTTATGACAATGTTGAGAATTGGATCATTTCTTGTGTTCAGTAGCGTTCACCAATGAAACCATCTGGGTCTGACATAGTAATTACATATGTGTAATTATATCTGAAGTACTTGAGAGTACATTGCAGACACAATGTACATTTACCTCTAAGACACTCAAATATTTCCTCAAACAAGGTCATTTTATTTTTCAAGAACACAATAGAGTTAACAAAGCAAGGAAATTAACATGGATACAACAGTATAATCTATAGACGGTATTAAAAAACCTGTTAATCGTCCCATTAATGGCCCTAAAAAGAAAATCTTTTTTTCTCCTGGCCCAGGATCACACACTGCATTTATCTGCCATGTCTCTTCAGTCACTTCTAATCTGAAAACACTTTCTCAGTTATTCTCTTTCATGACTTTGCTATTTTTGAAGCATAAAGGTCTCTGCAGAACGTCCTGCTGTGTAGCTGATGTTTGCTCATGGTCACACTCAGTCACACACTGCCGTGCGGAGTGCTGCTCACGGCCACACTCAGTCACACACTGCCGTGCGGAGTGCTGCTCACGGCCACACTCAGTCACACACTGCCGTGCGGAGTGCTGCTCACGGTCACACTCAGTCACACACTGCCGTGCAGAGTGCCCAGCAGCGGCTCTGTGCTCTTGGGCACCACATCAGGAGGCGTCTGGTGTCCACTTGTCCTGTTACGGGTGATGCCTACTCGACCATTTGGTCATGATTTCTGCCAGACTGCCCTGTTATAAAGTTACCATTTTCCCCTTTGTAATTAATATGTATCTTGTGGGAGATTATTTGAAATTATGAAAATATTTTGTTTCCCCAATGTCACACCTTCACATATTTCATTATTTTGAAAACTGGTAAATTAAGGGAAGGAATATCAAGCGATTATCCTGCCTTTCCTATATAAACTATAGCACTGTGTAATCAAATAGAAGAGAAGGTAAGTAACACTTTATAAAAGCATTCCAATTAATAAATGAAGAAAAACAGAGTATCATCATTTTGTAACCCCAATAAGTTCATAATCTAGCAATAAGCATACACAAATATAAGCAACAGACAAAAAAAGAAAACCAGAAATTACGTGATTCCTAAAAGAACACACCACCACATAGTCTCACATTCACCACATAGTCAAAGAGATTGAACCTGAATCTGAAAAAACCTCTCATCCTGCTGTCAATTTCTAAGAAATAAAAATGAAGGAAACGTGCTAAAATTGCACCATGAGGATGCAACTAGCAAAACCCAGACGGTGCAAACAGCTACATGTCAAATAACCCAAGTTACTCAGAAGGTAAGATAGATATACGGAACAGAAAAGAGATGGACAAGAAACCTGTTGATTATCAGACACTTGAAGATTTATTAAATGGGCAAGACTAGCTTTTTCCCAACCCCAGCTCAGTCTGATGGCTTCCACGAAGAAGGGTGACAAGAAAAAAACAGGGCTGGTCCGCCATCAGTGAGATGGTGGCCAGAGGATACACTCTCAATATTCACAAGCGCATCCATGGAATGGGTCTTAAGAAGTATGACCCTCAGTCACTCAAAGAAACCCAGAAACCTGCCATGAAGGAGACGGGAACTCCACACGTGCATGCTGACACCCGGCTCCATAAAGCTCTCTGGGCCAGAGGAATAAGGAACGCCCCACACTGCACGCACATGCGATTGTCCAGAGTAAAGATGCATATTCCACAAACAGGCTCTGTACACTGGCCACTGCGCTGTCACCACTTTTTAAAATCCAGAGAGAGCTACTGTGGATGAGAGCTAACTGCCAATTGTCGAATGAAGCTATCGACCCACCAAAGAAAACCAAACAAATAGGCAAGACTAATCCATGCTGACGAGGGAGGCGCACACGGGCGGCATATCCAGAGCAATGAAGCAGAGTGGCCGCTACAAAAGTCAAGAGGGGTTACTACTGGACAGGAAAGTAGTCATGATTCGGGTGGGAAACGGACGTGCTTCTCTGGTGACCGAAGAAGTTCTATTTATTGACCGAGGTAATGGCTACCAGGGCCTTTGTCTAATAATTGTGTTCTGATGGTTCTCTAACTATATATTATACAATAAAAAAAGTCTTAAGAAAAAATGATACATGAATCAAAGCAGCAATAATGGAAACTAATATTTGAAACTGAACAGTAAACAAACAAAACACACTAAACTTCAAAACTTATATAATTCAACAAAAATAGAGCTTTAAGACTATTGCCCACAGAACTTACCTATTATTAGATAAGTGAGCTGAAAATTAATGACCTAAATGTCCAAATTATGAAAGCTAAAGAAAACATAATTAGCCCAAAGAAAGGAAAAAAAAAAAAGGGTGGGTAGAATTTAAAAAGCTAGAAGGGAAATTTGTTTTAAAAAAAGAAAACAAAGAAAAAATAGAAAAAAGTACACCAATGTCATCAAAAAGATAAAACAAGTGTTGGTGAGGATGTGGGGAAAAGGGAACCTTTGTACACTCTTGGCAGGAATGTAAATTAGTTCAGCCACCTCAGAAAACAATACGAAAGGTTCCTGGAACAATTTTAGATAGCATTCCCATAGGATCCAGCAACTCCACTTCTGAGTCTATGAAATGAAAGCAGGATCCTGAAGAGATGGAAGCGGTCCCATGGTCACTGCAGCACCGTTCACTACAGCCAAGACACGGGAAGGCCTGAGCGCCTGACAGCGGATTCACAGATGAAGACGCAGCCTGCTGACACAGCAGAGCATCTCTCCCATGAGAAAGAAGAAAGCCTTGCCATCTGGGACAACACGGTTTCTGAGGACACTGCTAAGCTAAGTCAGAGACAGGCAAACACTGTACAGTATCACTTATATGTGGGCCCGAAAGGAAAGCCAGACTCAGAAAGACGCGGCCAGAGTCTAGGGGTGGGGGCCCGAAAGGAAAGCCAGACTCAGAAAGATGCAGCTAGAGAGTCTGGGGGTCGGGGAACAGAAGAGAGATTGTTTTAAGGGCACCAACTTGCAACTAGCATATAAATAAGTCCTAGAGATCTAATCAACAATATAGTGATAACAACACTGTAATAAAACCAAACTTTCTAAGAACTAGATCTTAATTCTTCCCCCAAATAAACGGCAGTTACATGACGTGCAGAGGTGCTAGCTAACACTACAATGGCAGTCACATTACAGTATATGAATGGACCCCACCAACACGCTGTACAACTTAAGTTCATACAGTTATATGTTGAATATATATATATATATATATATATATAAACTGTGACAACCTCTGGAAACACTGGCTTTATCAAGAGTTGTAAAAATGTTCTCATTTAATCCAGTAATTCCATTTCAGGAAGTTATCATAAAGAAATAATTCAACAAAAGAAACATTTTTAAATGGTTATTTCAGCTTTATCTACAATTTTAAAAAGCAATAAAAAGGTTAAGTAAATCATTACTTATCAACTTCATGGAATATTAAGCAGCCATTGAAGTGGTAATTATGAAAAGTATCTGGTAACAGGGGAGCGTAATCATTAAATGTTAGGTAGGGAAAAGCTCAGAAGAAAATGCTATGTTTTATGTACTTTCAAAAAAGCATAAATAAATACATACATGGGCCATGAGAAGGAAACTATACTACAAGGTTTCCCAAATATAGTATGGCTTTTGGAAGTTTCTTTTCTCTGACCCAAACGTTCTCACACACAGACATATATATGCCTACACAATATACTTTCATAAGTATACATTCACAGATAATCCACATATACCTAAGATGAGCCCACCCACTACACATACATACATATATGTTAATTGGCATAAAAACAGATACACAGATCAATGAAACAACAGAGTGTCCAGGAACAAACCCATACATATATGGTCAGTTAATTTATGACAAAGGACCCAAGATATACAATGGGGAAAGAGAGCCTCTTCAATAAATGATGCTAGGAAAGCTGGACAGCCACATGCAAAAGAATGAAACTGGACCACTGTCTCATACCCACAAAAATTAAAATGGACGAAAGACTGAAGCATAAGACCTAAAACCATAAAACTCCCAGAAGAAAACATAGGCAGTAAGCTTCTTGACCGAGGTCTTAGAAATGATGTTTTGACACCCAAAGCAAAGGCAACCCAAGCTAAAAGAAACAAAAGAACTCCATCAGACTAGAAAGCTTCTGCACCACAAAGGAAACCATCAACAAAATGAAAAGGCAATCTACTGACTAGGAGAAAATATTTGCAAACCATATACAATATACAAAGAACTCCTACAACCCAACAGCAAGAAACCAAAGAATTAAGTTTAAACATGGGTAGAGGATCCAAGCGGAAATTTTTCCAAAGGAGACACACTAACGGCCAAGAGGCACTTGGAAACAGTGCTGCACAAGGCTAGTCCCCAGTGTGATGCAAATCAAGGTCACAGCAAGGCCTGCTCGCACCTGCTGGAATGGCCTCATCAAAAAGGCGAGGATGCGGAGAAAAAGCAAACCCTGGGCACTATTATGGGGACATAAACTGGTGCAGCCACTGTGGATAACAGTATGGCAGTTCCTTAAAAATTTTAAAATGCAACCACCACATGGCCCAACAGTGCTACGTGGGGATATTCATCTGGAGAAAACGAAAGCGTAAGACTGGGGAGAAGATAAACACGCCAACCATGTCCACTGCCGCATTACTCACAGGAGCTAAGCCACAGAGGCAACGGAAGTGCCTGTCTATCAGTGGATGACCAAAGTAAGAAATGGGGGGCTTCCCTCAGGGCCAGCAGCTAAGACTCCATGATCCCAGTGCAGGGGGCCCAGGTTTGATCCCTGGTCAGGGAACTAACAAGAAAAGATTCTGCATGCCTCAACTAAGACCCAGCACAGCCAAAGAAGTAAAACAAATAAAAAATGTGAGAGGTGGTGTTATATATGAAAATTATTCAGCAATAAAAAAGAATGAAAACTGCCATTTGTGACAACACAGACAGACCTTGAGGGTATTATGCTAAGTGAAATAAGTCACACAGAGAAAAACAAATGGCTTATGATCTCACTTACACATGGTATCTTAAAAAACAAACAAACACCTGATCTCAAAGATACAGAGAACAGATCTGTGATTGCCAGAGGTGCAGGAGTGGCAAAATAGGTGAATGGGGTCAAAAGGTACAATTCCAGTTACAAAGTGAATGTTATGGGGATGTAATACACAGCATGGTAATTATAGGTAATAACACTGTATTCCATATTCAAAAGTTGCTGAGAGTAAATCTTAAAAGTTCTCATCATAAGAAAACAGTTTTGTAATATGTGTAGTGACAGATGTTAACTAGACTTAATGCGGTGATCATTTTGCAGTTATGTGCAAATATCAGATCATTATATTGTAAACCTGTGTCAACTATATATATATATATATATATATATAAAAAACCTCAATTTTTAAAAGATTAGATTTACTGTGTTATGCAACATAAAGTCCAGGACAAAGACAAGAAATTATAAAGTGTGTAAAGAACCTATACACACACTCAAGAAAGACAGAACACGGTCCTGAACTTAGAGAAAGCCTTAGGCTGAACTAGGTGAAAGACGGAGTGAACAAAAGACTGGCACCTTCCTACAAATAACAAACACTGGAGGGAGTGTGGGAAAGCCGAACCCTCCCGCACTGCTGGTGCTGGTGGAGATCTAAGCTGGTGCAGCTACGGTGGAAAACCGTACGGAAGTCCCTCACAAAACTAAAAACAGAATGACCGTGTGACCCAGCAATCCCACTCCTGGGCATATATCCAGACAAAACTATAATTCAAAAAGATACATGGACACCGATGTTCACAGCAGTACTGTGCACAATAACCAAGAAATGAAAACAACTTGAGTTATGTCCACTGACAGATGAATGGGTAAAGATGTGGTACATATATACAGAGAAGTACGGCTCAGCAATAGAAAAGAATGAAATAACGCCATTCGCCGTAACGTAACACGGAAGCAAATACAAACCACCAAACGGAGTCAGAAAGAGGAAGACAAGTACCACATGGCATCACACACGTGGAACAGAAACTCTGACACAAATGAACCTGTCTATGAGACAGAAACAGAATCGGGGACAGAGAGAGGAGACTTGTTCTCAAGGGGGTGACGGGCAGGAGCGGGCAGGTCAGGAGTGGAGGTCAGCACATGCAAACTGAACGGATAAACAGCAAGGCCCCACTGCAAAGCAGGGGCAGCTCCAATCAACATGCTGTGATGAACCACGATGGGAAAGAATATGAAAAAGAATGCACGCTCTTTTCTATTTTGGCTTATCATGCCCCCGGAGGAGGAAATGCCAACCCACTCTGGTATTCTTGCTTGGATAATCTCATGGACAGAGGAGCGTGGCAGGCTATAGTTCATGGTGTTGCAAAGCTTACATAACAGTTTATATATAAACTGAGTCTCTCTGCTGTATAGCAGTAATTAACACAACATTGTAGTTCAACTATACATCAATAAAAAATAAATTAAGACTGGCACTTCCAAGAAAGCAGAATGACTATGGGCAAGAACAAATTAAATGACACTTTCAGGGGCTGGAAGTAAATCAGCTATCAGAGTTTACAAGAAAATTGGAAAAGAGTGAGAGAGGAAATACAGTAAGAAATAGTAAGTGGAAAGTTCTGGAAGAATAAGTCTTAACAATTTATGTGGACTTTACAGTAAAGGCAACAGGGAAAGTTTTAAGCAGGAGAGAAGCAAAATTAGTAAGATAAAAAAGAAATTAAAAAATAGAAAACTGCAATAATAATCATAGTGAATAAAATACTCACTTTAATCATTAAAACTCCCAATTGTCCTCTTACAAAGATTACTGAGATATTACTTGAAAAAACTGAATGATAAACTGTAGAGGATACAGTACTATTAAGAACAAGATGGGGGGGGAGCTTCCCTGGCGGTCCAGTGGTTAAGAATCTGCTTTGCTGTGCAGGGGACATCGACTAGATCCCTGGCCCAGGAAGAGCCCACGTGCTTCCGAGCAACTAAGCAAGAGCACTGCAACTACCGGGCCCACTGGCCACAGCCACTGAAGCCCGGGCACCGAGAGCCTGTGCTCCGCAATAAGAGAAGCCATGGCAACAAGCCCACACTCCGCACTGGAGAACAGCCTCCCACTCACAGCAACAAGCACATGCCCACACTGGAGAACAGCCTCCCACTCACAGCAACAAGCCCACGCTCCGCACTGGAAAACAGCTTCCCACTCACAGCAACAAGTCCACGCTCCACACTGGAAAACAGCCTCCTACTCGCCACACTAAAGCAAGCCCACGCTTCGCAATGGAAAACAGCCTCCCACTCACAGCAACAAGCCCACGCTCTGCACTGGAAAACAGCCTCCCACGCACGGCAACAAGCCCACGCTCCGCACTGGAAAACAGCCTCCCAATCACGGCAACAAGCCCACGCTCCGCACTGGAAAACAGCCTCCCACTCACGGCAACAAGCCCACGCTCCGCACTGGAAAACAGCCTCCCACTCACGGCAACAAGCCCACGCTCCGCACTGGAAAACAGCCTCCCACTCGCCACACTAAAGCAAGCCCGAGAGCAGCAACAAAGACCCAACACAGACTGTAAACAAACAGAAACAAGAAAGGGAAAGAAAACTCCTACAAACCAATAATAAACAGTAGGCAAAATGGTTTTTTTATAGGCAATAGGCAAAAAATATATACAGGTACCTCACCCAAAAAGAAACATGTGTGAGTGACAAACATAAAAACAGATACTCGACATCATTAGAATTCAGGGAAATTCAAATCAACAGCACAATGAGATGTCACTCTATACTTAAAGACACACACAGCATTTAAAACTGGAAAAGAACAACTCAACTGAGTCTCTCATCCATTGTCTGTATGAATGCAAATTGATAAGACCACTTTGGAAAAACAAATATTACTATATGAAGTTAAATATTTGTACAGCCTGAGAGGGTAACAGACAGAAAGGCTAAGGGGTCTCCAAACGGAGAAAATAGGCTGCAAGCATCAGGCGTTTTTTCTCTCTCTCTTAAGCGGCAGGAGGAAACAAACTACAAGTGTCAGATTTTTTCCCTTCTCTATGCATAATTTAAAGGAGGTTTCTCTTAAAATTCTGTGTTATCATGAAGACACCTGGTTACACCTGAACTTAACTCTTCTCAAACCTTGAGCAACGAATGCGTTTTTCTTACAGAAATGTTTTTCTTAAGCTATATTAATGAACTACGTATTTACCCTAGTCTTTCTTCAAGTCTGTTCCTCTTAAGACTCAGAATCAATGACGGCTCAACAAACCAGTATGTTTTACTCATACATTGTTCTGATCTATGTTAATGAAACTATATATTTACTTGGAAACCTGCCTTTCTTCAAGATTCATGTCAATCGTTTTATGGCCTGGGATGACTCACCTTGTGCCAATGTTATCTCAAAACGCATGTTGTGGGTGAGGGGCCTGGTGCCACTCTGAGTTTTAAGACATTTCCCTTCTCTAATTAGCAGCCTGCTGATAGGTATATGTGCTATGCTATGCTAAGTCACTTCAGTCGTGTCCGACTCTGTGCGACCCCACAGACAGCAGCCCACCAGGCTCCCCTGTCCCTGAGATTCTCCAGGCAAGAACACTGGAGTGGGTTGCCATTTTCTTCTCCAATGCATGAAAGTGAAAAATGAAAGTGAAGTCGCTCAGTTGTGTCCGACTTAGCGACCCCATGGACCGCAGCCCACCAGGCTCCTTCATCCATGGGATTTTCCAGGCAAGAGTACTGGAGTGGGGTGCCACTGCCTTCTCCGGATAGGTATATAACATACTGCTAAAGGCTAGCAGGGGGGCACTCTTTCTGCCTCCTTCTGATGTCTATGTCAGAAGTTTTCCCTATCTCTTTTATACTTAAAAAAAAACTGCATTACACAGAAGCTCTGAGCGATCAGGCCTCATCACTGGCCCTGAGCTGAATTCCTCTCCTCTGGAGGCCAAGAATCCCGGCATCTTTCACAGCTCAACAACAACCTTTCAAGCCTATGACCTCTAGCAACTCAACTCAATATATTTACTGACCATCTGTATTTCCTCCTTTGTTCAGACCCTCTTCAAATTTTTCAAAGCATTAATCCGTTTCTTAATAATTTTTAATTCGTGTATATGTTGAAGATAGCCTTCTCTTATAATGTGTATTTGAATTATTTCATCTACCCTACACTGCATATTTTGCCATATTTTACTATTCATAGAATCAAATTTGCCGATCTTTTCTGTTGTAACTACTGAATTCACAGCTTTTAAATTAACAGTTCTCTAACATAACTTTCCAGGGATAACACTCTAGAGTAGAATGTACTAGTTCTACCCTTATCTGTGGAGTTCTATTCATGCTTCATGCCACCCCAATGTAGATTTAAAAATCCAAAGGCATCATCAGAGCTTTAATTGTAAGCATAACCCCAACCAGAGGACAATTTGCCTCAGCCATAATTTGGACTTAGATGCTAACCTTAAAACAATACATAATAGTATACAGAGGGAAGGGCTTTTAAGCATCTGCATCTAATTTCAACATCCATTAATTCAGTCCTATATAGCCTCATACAAGGTAAAACAACAATAAACATGATCAAACCAAAAGGAAAAAAAAAAAACCTCTTTAACAAAAAGAAAAATCTGCATAGATGTTTAAAACTGTATTAGAAGTTCTATGACTACTTGTTAGTCACTCAGTCATGTCCAACTCTTTGCAACCCCATGGACTGCAGCCCGCCAGGCTCCTCTGTTCATGGAATTCTCCAGGCAGGAATATTGGAGTGGGTTGCCACTCCCTTCTCCAGGGGATCTTCCTGACCGAGAGACTGAACCCAGGTCTCCTGCACTGCAGGCAGATTCTTTACCATCTGAGCCACCAGGGAGGCCCAATTTGCAGTATGTACCCAAAAAGGTGGCTTAAAGCTCAACATTCAGAAAACGAAGATCATGGCATCTGGTCCCATCACTTCATGGGAAATAGATGGGGAAACAGTGGAAACAGTGTCAGACTTTATTTTTTTGGGCTTCAAAATCACTGCAGATGGTGACTGCAGCCATGAAATTAAAAGACGCTTACTCCTTGGAAGAAAAGTTATGAGCAACCTAGATAGCATGTTCAAAAGCAGAGACATTACTTTGCTGACTAAGGTCCATCTAGTCAAGAGGCTATGATTTTTCCAGTGGTCATGTATGGATGTGGAGTTGGACTGTGAAGAAGGTTGAGCACCAAAGAATTGATGCTTTTGAACTGTGGTGTTGGAGAAGACTCTTGAGAGTCCCTTGGACTGCAAGGAGATCCAACCAGTCCATTCTGAAGGAGATCAGCCCTGGGATTTCTTTGGAAGGAATGATGCTAAAGCTGAAACTCCAGTCCTTTGGCCACCTCATGGGAAGAGTTGACTTATTGGAAAAGACTTTGATGCTGGGAGGGATTGGGGGCAGGAGGAGAAGGGGACGACTGAGGATGAGATGGCTGGATGGCATCACGGACTTGATGGACGTGAGTCTGAGTGAACTCCGGGAGTTGGTGACAGACAGGGAGGCCTGGCGTGCTGCGATTCAGAGTCGGACACGACTGAGCGACTGAAGTGAACCCCTAAAAGAACATCTTACCTGTTTGGTTGCCTTGGAATATATATAAAAGCATCACAGACAGAAGAAGGTACCAGTCCTTGAAAGAGTCCATGGAATACTACAACCAGCCAGCGGGCAAGAACTCCCATTCAATGATGCCCCAAACAGGAATGAGCCCTTTACTGCACTGCTCCCCAGGGTCCCTTGATCACAGATAGGCACTGGGCTGTAACTTAATAATTACTACAAAACCACAATTATTTTCACTCATGGAATTGGCTTATAAATTTTAGAAAAGGGAAATTTGAAAATTTAAGTGCTAGATACTTTATAATTTTCCCTAGCAAACTAGTAAAACTGCCAAATTATATGTAATTATGTAGTTGATTCCATTTGCCAAAATTATTAGGCTCAGCTCTCCTGTTTGGGGCAATCAATCCTTCTTCATCAAGCCCACAAACACACTGAGGACTTAATTTTGTCATGGATCCACATACATGTTAAAAGGAAAGATTACATAGATAATGGTGATTTGGTTTTTAAAAATATGTCTAACAAGGTTTCTTTCATTATTATTCATTACTAAGAGCCATGTCTTCTCACAATGTTTTAAAATATTTACTGCATGTAGCACTCTCTATCCCTATAAGCTGTTTATGTGCATTTTCATTTCAGCACAAAAATCTGAAAACAACCACGTGTGTGTGTGTGTTATTCACTCAGTCGTGTCCTACTCTTTGTGACTCCTGGACTGCAGCCCACCAGGCTCCTCTGTTCGTGGAATTCTCCAGGCAAGAATACTGGAGTGGGTTGCCATGCCCTTCTCCAGGGGATCTTCCCAGCCCAGGGATCAAACCACGTCTCCCACACTGCAAGCAGATTCTTTACTGTTTGAGTTACCTGGGAAGCCCATAAGAGAAGTAAAAACTTAATGTCAAACAAATTAAAGTTTGAAACCTGAATTGTGGGCCAATACTTGCTCATGACAGACTGCTTTTCTCAAGAGGAATGATTCTTTCCAAGAGACTGCCTTCTTAATAATACAAAATAATTATCAGTTGTCATAATTACCATCACTGCCCTGCTCAAGCGCCAAAAGTTGTCAGTTTAATGTCAGATGCTGCTGCTGCTAAGTCACTTCAGTCGTGTCAGACTCTGTGCGACCCCAGAGACAGCAGCCCACCAGGCTCCCCCATCCCCGGGATTCTCCAGGCAAGAACACTTGAGTGGGTTGCCATTTCCTTCTCCAATGCATGACAGTGAAAAGTGAAAGTGAAGTCGCTCAGTCGCGCCCGACTCTTAGCAACCCCATGGACTGCAGGCTACCAGGCTCCTCCATCCACGGGATTTTCCAGGCAAGAGTACTGCAGTCATATGGTAGTATGCAATTTCTATTGAGATTAAATCAGTGCAAGTTGAAGAAATGAAGCAGTAGGCCACATTAACTTGCTTAATAACCAGGTCCTTTACTGAGATCATTAGCAGTAGCATATGTTAAGATGCATATCGGGATAGCCTGCTTTTATCAATTGTTTGTTGCCAGAAGCCAGCGTGGGGAATCCCACCTGTGACAAGGTCATGTGGCAGAAATTTGATGGGCAAAGTCGAGTGAGATCTCAGGTTTTCCCCCGGCATTTCCTGAGCATGTACCCCCCAAAAATAAGAATCTCCTGCTTTTCCACTCTTTTGACATTGTCTGGAAAAAGTCAACTCAGGGCTTTAGTCTTCTGCATTTGAAAGGAGTGTTTCAGCTCAACCCCCTCTGATAACTCTCTAGCTTGCCTAGAGGTTCCCCGGGACCTCTTACAGCTTGTGAATTGCTTACAGACCCCCAACCGCGAGAGGCACTAAGCTTAAAGCATCCTTTTAGAGCTAAAAATCATACTGGTAACGGATTTCACTGTTGACTCAATGATTACTGACAGGCCTCCATATTCTTTATCTTTTAGGCACCTGGGAGGATGTTAATCAATGTAATCGGGATATAGAAAAAGGTATATAGTAGTTTTGATGTTAGCAACACTAGACTTTTGAGTTAATTACTTTTCTCTTTGTTATATATCACTGCACTCCTCTTGTGTCCTTGCTATGTGAGAATGTAACTAGTGTTTACACACTAGTTACATTTAGTGTTTTCTGAGAATGGCACCAGACTTTGAGAAAAACAACACAAATAAGTCTTCTGGTTAACAAACCCTCATCAGAAAAAAGGCTGTAAAATGTTAATTGGCCCTTTTGGCCGGAAGATGATGTAAATCACCTAAGACTTGTGTACACAACTAGGTATGCAGAGAGAAAAGCCTGGTTTTGATAAGAATCTGGGCTGCTAATGCTGCACAATTTTATATTACCCATTTATATCTATGTATAATCAAAAGTATAAAAGGCCTTCTGAACAATAGGGGCCAGGCCAGTCGCTGGACTGGTTTCCCCCAGGTCGCTTTACTCCAATTTCTGGCTGAATTCCCGTCTGGGGTGTGGAGGCTCGCCATGTCTACTTACTTGTCCCGGCTTCTAAGATCCATGCGAGGGGGAGCCCAAAGCGGGGCACCCCCCAGTATTCAAGAGGATGCCAGTGGCCTAACGTAGATGGTGCAAGTTCCTTGTCTTGGAACTTTATTGGTTTTCCGCGTAAACCAAGTTATTCAGCCTCTTTTCTCCACTAATTTTCCTACTATACTATTTCTTCCTATCTAATCTTATATTTATAAATAAATAAGTTTTTTCCTCACCTACTCCGTCTCCCCTTCGAATCACCCTGGATCCACTGGGGCTGGACCCTGGCAGTTTGTATTAAAACTAACTGTACTATCAACAGTATTTATTAAGTATTCAGACATCCAAAATTGATATTATATAATAATAAAACATTTATTTAACATTTATTAAATGCCAGATGCTCAGAACTACCAATAGCCCCTTAAAGTAAGAACTATTACTATTACAGATATGGGGAAATTAGGCCTGGAGAGTGAAGTCACTTTAAGGTCACACAACCAGTAAATGGGGAGAGTAGAAATTTCAACCAAGTAAAGCTCCAAAAGTAATATATCCAATAACAATGAACCTAAGTATAAGCAAGGACAACCCAACTCACTAACAGATACAGAGATTATAACAAACTATACATTTCCACTATTATAAGCACTATATAACTGACTCCAGGAATAGCAAATACAAGCTGTTTGTTGAACTGTGTGTGCGTGAAGGGTAGAGGAGAACTTTAACATCCTTAATTTATATGTGAAAGCCAGACAGAGCAAAATTGTCAATGCTTGTTAAGTAACAAACTAAAAACGGGCAGCAGAAGGAGTCTGTGAACTAATAATATTGAGGGGTCTTAAAACTAGAAATATAAGATGACCAGATTAAAAAACCTCAGACTTTTCTGACTGGATTTGAAGTGACATAAAGTGATAAAGAGTACACAATTCTAGGTTAAGCTTATTAATGGTTCCAGAGAGTAAGCTCAGACTTCACTGGATATGATCAGCAAAGGAGGCAAAGAATTTAAGAGGGTAGTAACAAACGCAGTAAAAAAAATGGCAGAGGAGAAGACGACCTTGGCGGCAAGTAAATAAGATTATCATAAAGTCAAAGAAGTCACACCTATTGATGAAGATGGAAAGTAAACAGGAGTTCAGTAAGAATAGGAACAATAGTCTGCTCTGTCACAAAGAAGTTCACAATATGAAGTAAAAATGTAAGCAGAAACAGGCTGAAAGTATGAAGACATCACTGAACTTAGCAAAAGCAATCAACACTTAAGCTCCATGAAGTGGGGACTCTGTAGCACTCATTCACTTTGTTGCGGAATTAACGTACAACAAAGATATCTGCTTTGGCAACCTGGCTCAAACTCTTCTTCAATCTTTTGCTTGAAAAGGGTAGCTGGGAAAGGGAAAGCTATTACTACTGAGAATAGAAAATCTGAGAGTAAAATGACAGAAATGATTTAAAGGCCAACAAAAATTAAAATCTGGCTAGAGTTAGGTCTGAGAGACGCAAGAGTCAGAGAAGACGTACAGTGGCAGCCCTTTACATTTTACCTTCCCCTTACAGACTCCAAAATAAGGAAAGAAGTGGGAATGCAAGTCTACGAATCAACATGCTATGAACATCTGCTCTCAAATGACAATTCTGTCTTAAAAAATGATCTATGTGTGAGCCTTAGCACGATTCAAAAACTGCGACTCCAGGATTTTTGAAAGCTGGATCCATCACGGATCCTTAAA
The DNA here is from genome assembly GCA_006408695.1 of Aepyceros melampus. Lineage (NCBI taxonomy): Eukaryota > Metazoa > Chordata > Mammalia > Artiodactyla > Bovidae > Aepyceros > Aepyceros melampus. Next base: position 1,282,381 of record SJXQ01013148.1, on the reverse strand, counting down.
AGAATCAAAATTTCTAAAACAGCAGTTTAGAAATCACACCAGCACAGAAAGTCATATAATTCCACAGTGTTCCCCACCCCAACTCCTCCTCCGTTTTGGTCAATAGGTAGAAACAGAACCATGGCTCAGTACAGTGTTAAGAGCTAATTCTACCAGAAGGGAAAAAATATTAAGTTAGCAGCCTTGAGTCACAAAGAGCAGCAGTATTCAGGAGAAGGGTGGAGTTTAATCACACTCCAGTGCTGAATGACTAATGTGGGTCGGCCTGAAGCTGGTTATGAGTCCCCCGGGGTATAAACGACATAGTCACATTAAGGTCTGATGTCTGTGCTAGAAAAGTCTCAGACCAAGAGGGCAACACTGCACAACTCTGGAAACGCTGCTCACTCTGGTTTGTTGTGGATGGCACCCCCTACAGCCGCACGGCCACAGCCGGCCCACCCGACCCACGCTGGCTCCACGCCTCACTGTGCTTCACCAGACCAGGTGGGTGGATATGAAAGTACGTCACTCCTTCTTGTCACCACTTTCGGAACTTTAAAACGGTCATTATACCCAAAGAATATCCTCTCTTAGCCAAGCAAATATTTATTTTCTTCAAATAAAATGTAACTGCTGTATGTTTCATATGACTCTGCCATGACTTAATTTTCTTTTTTTTATTAACTGAGCAGAATGAGCTCATGGCAACACCCGATGACCAATGAAATGCCATCCTGAAGCCCCTAAAATGTGATCATCACCCCAAGACACTAAGTCTTCACCCCATTCCAGACTCAAGAACAGGAGTCTAAAACACTGAGGTTGCAAAGGTGAGCAGTCCGTGGCATTTACAGAGCAACTCCGTATGTAAACAGAACACACACACTCATCCCCCACATGTTAAAATGAGATTGAGCGCGGGCAGGGAATGGGGCCAGCGGGTCAATTTCTTACTGTATGTCAGCATCTCCCCCCCAGATTTCCAAGGACTATTAAAAGAGTTCCAAGGTCAGTAAGTTTGAAATGCCACAGTTATTCATCTGGGAGCATCACCGTGCATATTAGTCTATTAAGGCTCTTCACTATGCAGTGAAGAAACTCATTTTGTTTACCTTGCATTTCCCATACTTATTGATCACAAAACTTGTTTTTTGTTTTGTTTTGTGAAACATTACTGATATGAACAGTTTGGGAAATGCCACACCTAAGATTATCATGTATTCATGTATTAACTGTTTGTTAACTATTAAAATATAACATCCAAAACTAAAATAAGGTTTCCTTGATGTTTGCTGAGTAGGAAAGGAAACTGTAGTGCCTGAGGATCAACAAGTGTTGGTTGATAGCTTTACCTGGCAAAATGCCAAGCAAAATACCATTACCTGTATATTCTGTAATGCTAAAAAGAAAGGACAAACAGCCTGTTCTACAGTACTGTCACTTAGCACATAATTCTCATAAAATGGATAACATCAATATGTGGGCTGACACCATTTTAAGTGTTCAGTAAGAACACATAGTATAATTATTTTAAAATCAATTATCGGGAAACATCTAAACGTCTGTAACTTCAGGAGCTCACAGCCTTAATAACCTCTCCTTGCGTTACTGACTACATTGAGATAATCTACTGACTTGTGAGCAGCGTCACCTACTGAAGATCATTACAATACTTACCACATTACAAAAAGAATCCAGACCAATGCTATGTACATACTTAGTACATTCTGGATTAGACCAAGTAAAAGTTAACAACAAGCTGAACAGCATTCTATAAAACAAAAACAGAAAGTCAGTTAGGCTAATTCTGGCTGTTTTTCTACGCTATGGACTCACAGTGAGAAAGGAGACTGTCTTGGAACTTGATGACTGAATCACACACGAAATCTTTAAATTTCGAATCATATACAAAGTCCCTACACTTACCTCAAAAGAAGTTCTTTGGGTAACTTTTTGTTAATAAGGCCTTCATCATTATTTGAGAAAACCTAAAAGAAAAAAAAGTGAAATTATTAAAATGTTCCTCAATCAATAAAAAAAAAGTTACATATTTTGAAGACCAAAATGGCCCCAAGGAAGCTCAGGAAGGAAGGGATATAATCATGACTGATTCACGCTGCTGTAGAGCAGAAACCAACACAAAATTGTAAATCAATCTTCTACCAATTAAAAAAAAATTTTTAATGGCCCCAATCAGCATCCCATAATTACGATGACACTAATTTCACGAAGTCAGTATTCTTCAATATTGACAGACATAAATACAGTTTATATTCTATACCATTTAATAAGAATGGCAAACATTTAGAGAAGAGTTAACACACAATCACTTCTATACTACACTGTATTAGAGGTCCCAGGCAAGGCTATTCAGCAAAGAAAATTTAAAAAAGGCATGCTGACTGAAAAGGAAGAAATAAAACAACTTCTCTTTACAGATGACTCAATCCTGTACACCGAAAATTCCAGAAAAAAAGACATAAAAAGCTATTAATCACAGAATTCAGCAAGGTTGAAAGATTTAACATACAAATATACCATGGATTTATAAAAAAAATAATTGTATTTCCATACATTAGCAATGAACAACCTGAAAATAAAATTAAGAAAATAATCTCATTTGTAACAGCATAAGAAAACACCTATTTAGGAATACATTTAAGTAAAGAAGTACATGATATTATATATTGAAAACATACTAAACACTGTCGTGAGTCATCAGGCTTAAACTGAGACACATCACAAGTTCACAAACTGGAAGATTTAACAGTGCTGAGTTAGCAACGTTTCTCAGCTTTGTACCTATTCTACTTGGGGTTTGCCAACTACGTCCAGTCTGCTGTCATGCCCATCAAATGAATCCTTAGCTTCTAACATGGTACCATTACTTCTGCATTCCCAGTTAGACCTTTTTATGGTCTTCCATTTTCCTGTTAACATCTTCCAACTCTTCATCCATTCCAACTGTTCACCAGCTGGCCCATCACTGACTCAGTTTCTCTAAGCTCTTCTCCTAACCCCGGGTCACACTCTTTTATTTCTTTCCACGTCTCATAATTTGTTATTTCACAACAAATAACTGTGAGTAAAAAACCCCAGAACTTACAAAGATCAATGAAACCAAGAGCTGTTTCTTTGAAAAAATTGACAGAAGGGGAGGAGAGACTAGCCAAGAGAGCAAAGCAGAAAGACCACGAGCTTACGTCCTCTCAGAAGCACACCAAAATCACAACCACCCGTGAAAAAGACCAGAACCTACCAAAGAAAAAACTACAACTAAAGACATAAAGAAGGAACTACAAGACAGGCAGGAGGGGGCGAAATAACCAGGTCCCTCACCACAGAGATGACAGCCCCCAGACTGCAGGACAGTTACACTGCAGAGGCTCTCCCACAGGAGTGAGCGTGCTGAGCTCCCATCAGGCTCCACAGCCCTGGGGGCAGGAGCAAGAAGACAACCTCCAGAGCGTCTGGCTTTGAAGGTCGGTGGGGCTTAGCCTCGGCAGTCCCTAAGGACTGAGGAAAACAGAGTAGGCTCTTACAAGGAGCACGCAAAATCTGCCGTGTTCCAGAACTCAGGACAAAGCAGTCATTTGACAGGAGCCAGGGCCAGACCTGCCTACTGGTCTCAGGGAGTCTCTTGGAGAGGTGGGGGAAGTGGGGCTGTGGCTCATCCTGGGGACAAAGACACTGGCAGAGGCCATTCTTGGGAGCTCCTTCTATTGGGCGAACACGGGCACTGGCAGGAACCCAGTCAGGCAAAATGAGGTGACAGAGAAACATGTTCCAATGAAGGAACATGATACAACCCCAGAAGAACTTAGTGAAGTGGAAATAGGCAATCCACCCAAAAGAGAGTTCAGGATAATGACTGTAAAGATGATCAAAGAACTCAGGAGAACAATGGAGGCAGAGAACAAGAAGTTAAAAACATTTAGCAAAGAGAAAATATATATCTAAAAAGACAAAAATGAAGAATACAATAGCTGAAATGAAAAATATACTAGAAGGAAAACCACAATTCTAAAAGACACATGTAACCCAATGTTAACTGAAGCAATATTTACAATAGCCAGGACATGGAAGCAACCTAGATGTACATTTACAAATGAATGGATAAAGAAAAGGTGATACATGTATACAGTGGAGTATTACTCAGCCATAAAAAGGAATGAATTTGAGTTGGGATTTAATGAGGTGGATGAACCTCAGTTCAGTTCAGTGGCTCAGTCGTGTCCAACTCTTTGCAACCCCATGAATCGCAGCATGCCAGGCCTCCCTGTCCATCACCAACTCCTAGAGTTCACTCAGACTCACGTCCACTGAGTCCGTGATGCCATCCAGCCATCTCATCCTCTGTCGTCCCCTTCTCCTCCTGCCCCCAATCCCTCCCAACATCAGGGTCTTTTCCAATGAGTCAACTCTGCGCATGAGGTGGCCAAAGTACTGGAGCTTCAGCTTTAGCATCATTCCTTCCAAAGAAATCCCAGGGTTGATGTCCTTCACAATGGACTGGTTGGATCTCCTTGCAGTCCAAGGGACTCTCAAGAGTCTTCTCCAACACCACAGTTCAAAAGCATCAATTCTTTGGCGCTCAGCCTTCTTCCAGTCCAACTCTCACATCCATACATGACCACAGGAAAAACCATACCCTTGACTAGATGGACCTTAGTCAGCAAAGTAATGTCTCTGCTTTTGAATATACTATCTAGGTAGGTCATAACTTTCCTTCCAAGGAGTGTCTTTTAATTTCATGGCTGCAGTCACCATCTGCAGTAATTTTGGAGCCCCAAAAAATGAAGTCTGACACAGTTTCCACTGTTTGCCCATCTATTTCCCATGAAGTGATGGGGCCAGATGCCATGATCTTCGTTTTCTGAATGTTGAGCTTTAAGCCAACTTTTTCACTCTCCTCTTTCACTTTCATCAAGAGGCTTTTTAGCTCCTCTTCACTTTCTGCCATAAGGGTGGTGTCATCTGCATATCTGAGGTGATTGATATTTCTCCCGGCAATCCTGATTCCAGCTTGTGTTTCTTCCATTCCAGCGCTTCTCATGATGTACTCTGCATATAGGTTAAATAAGCAGGGTGACAATATACAGCCTTGACA